>PPHD01023688.1:0-12385 GCA_002909625.1 Bambusicola thoracicus
TTTCTGTTTTTAATTGGCATTATCAGTTTTGGAGCACAAACACGATAACACAACAACACAACACTGACGTATACAATGTGCTGAATGGTGTCAATGCTGCTTAGAACACAACCTCAACTCAAGAAAGAGACAGCTGCCACATTCACAGATGCCCCTGAAAAGGGTTCCCACTGACTCTGATCATGTTGTCATGGGACAACATGAACTTCAGCCTGGATCAAGAAACAGTCTGGAACAACTCCTTCAGAGAAATTATATCCATTAGATGCAACGAATGGTCCAGAGGTCTGGCTGTTACATGGGGGCTCAGAAAAACTGGATTTCAGTTCCCTCCCTTACCACATTCCTACTTGGCCCTGGGCAAGTCACATCTGCACAACTACTTTCAACTGTATAGGTGCCCATGAATGTACGGAGATCTGTGTCTTAAACTCTTTTCCTCTAAATTACAAAATTACATTTGCCCTACATTTGAAAGGCTTAGGGAAATAAATACACTGAGTTCTCATTAATCCTCACACAGACAAAACTCATCACAAGTAACTACAAAGAAAATTTTTGCCCAGACTCCATTATTCAGACAGTGAGTTTCCACCCTGTGGCCTGGAGATTTATTATCCAAAACTTGAGGTTTTATTTTGTCCTCTGAATACCAGTACTAGTGAGTCAAAAAGTATCAGACAAAAATATATCATAAATAATGAAAAACTCTTCAGGAAGTCATCAAATTTGGGGTTAACTTGATTTCCAACCTCGCTTGGCTGAACCTACACTGTAGAAAATTATGGAAAAGGTCCACGAGTCCCTGTGAAGTCAGAGCACCTCTCCTATAGCATCAGCATCTCTAAAGTTACACACTTTGGCCAAAAAACACATGCTTCTCTCCATTCTTAAGTGTAAAGTCTATTTATTTTGTGTTTCTGTTTTCCTGCATTGCTGTAAGAGTGTAAAATCCTACTTGAAAAATCCCTTTTTACAAGTTCAAAATCTCCAAAGACTTATAAGCTGACGTGAAAGATTGACTTAATTGAGCAGTATATTTTTGATTTACTAAAGAAGCCTTAATCCTTTGATTAAACTGATGTATAGTTTTCAGAGAGATTAGCAAATCTAAAATGCATTAAATTCCAGTGCAATAAAACCATTCTGACTGTATTGACAAGGTATGTAAACATAAAACCATCCAAAATGCAACGAGGGTTGCCAGTTATTGAGCTCTGATTATTTTTGGGTTCTCTATTAAATTCATTTTAGTCTAGATGTTATAATCATATGTTACAGTAGAAGTACTTACAGAAATGATCATTAACCTATTGATGTTACTCAAGACCAGCTGTGCTACCCATTTAACAGCAATTTCATTCTGGACAGAACAAATCCAGAATGAATTCTGCGTTCTTCTTTTCCTCTCCACTCTTTTAGCAGGTCTGTGTTTAAGTGCTTTAGGGCAGAGTTCATGGAAAGCAGCTCTGAAAACAACCCGCAGCTGAGGGCAAACATCTCAGGTGTTGGACCAACACATTCAACAGACACATACTTCCGCCAACCTCTGCAGCTGAAAACAGCACCTGCTCCTAAGGCAGTTTCACGTATCTCCACACTTTTTCTGTCACCTTCCTGAACTGGATGCCATCCCAAAAGGTACACACTAACCAGCATGAAATAAGCTGTCTTCAGTGCCTCTGGTTCTGTTGCTCAGTTCATGATGCTCTCTATCAATGTTGCCACCTGCACAGTAAAGGTCATGACAAGCTCTGGGTAAACACAGCCCTTGAACTAAGTGTGTTATTTGGCAGCTTCATGAGAATTCTGGATCTTGCCCTCTGTGTCTGATTATATTTCTTCCGTTATCACTGAACTACAGAATCATACAGTAATTTAGGTCAGATGGGAACATCTGCTCCTGCCTGCAACTCAAATCACAGATATCCTCAAAGTCAGGTCAGGTTGCTCAGGGTCATGAAAAGGAAAGCCTTAGCTGCAATTCAGACAAAAGGTCCCTCCTGTGCCTGAGCTAGGCTGCGGTCCACAAGGTCAGAGCATGCGGTCTGCCACTACTGAATCATAAAGAGCAGTAGTTTCTACAACTACAGGTTGTTAAGAGGACAGAAATGGAAGCAAGGCCCATGACAGCTGGAGGGCTGCCAGCTTTCTAGAAGTCGAAGAAGTCTAGGGAACCTGAGTTCACAGAGGGTACCATTGGGGCAGTTTGGGGTTTTCATAAGACTTGCTATCAAATACAGCCAAGAGAACCAGCAGACCAGTGAGGAGCCCCAGGCAGTGCTGACGATGTTGCTAGAGGACACTCTATGTGCCTCAACACAAGCCAGTGCCCAGCTGCCAGGCTGCTGCTCCCTGACAGACTTTCCACGCACCCTAGGACAAATGACCCTGCAGTTCATTCCCACTGACACAACAGCAGCAGCAGCGCAAGGATAAGTGTACTGATGATTACAAGGTTGCTTGGATCCTGTGTTAATGGAAGCCACACAAATACTTAAGATAGATGCTGTCCAAGAGTCAGATAACATTTACATCTATGATCACTCCCCAAAATGCCAAATAACTGACCCCAAGGTCATTTCTGAGAGTCACATTTTCCCATCTGCAGCTATCTGCTGACTGATTTACTTAGTACTCTCCACTGTGACAATGTCTAGGATGACAAGGTGACGTGAGGATCAAGAACTCATTCCCCAAGTCTGCCAGATCAAAATCAGATATAAGGTAGTTATCTCATAAAACAGTTGTGATCTCTGTGCCATCCCTAGGGTAAGATACACCCCACCTTCATTCACACCACTATCATATGCTAGCTTCCAGGAGAAAAGAATAAAAAAATTCTCTCCTGTCTGAAGATGCAATGCTTCTGAGGCCCACTTAATCTCCTGACACTGCTGGCAGACCTTCACCACGAGGACCCAAGAGGGAGGAAGTGGAGATGGAGAACCCAAGCCAGACTCTGTCTCAGACTCTGCAGGGAGGGCCAGGCGGAGAAGTGGGCTGTCACCCACATGAGCCAGCTAGCACAGTTCCTTAGGCAGCCTAATTCAACCATAAACTGAGCTTCCTCGGACGCAATTAGAGACAGAAGGGCTGGTAGATAGAGGTATGCTCATAAGGCTTGCACAGCTGAGGCCAACGCACCTCATTTTTGAAGGGAGAGCTGTCAAAGAGGGTAAAGCACTGGCCCAATGGTGCTACAGCTTCTACAAGACCTTGGGATTTCAAGATCTTGTCTTATTCCCCAGCCCTCAAGTCACTTAGTACCCTCTAACTAGAAATAATCTTATGTAATTATGTATTTATGTATTATGTAAGTCTTCTCTTACAGGCTCCAGTACAACACACTCCTAGTACCATTGATAGCCTCCTCATTCCACTAGAATGGAAATAAAACCCTTCACTTCTTCTGGACATCTGTATGCTAACTGAAGTAATCACACAGCCTTAGCATCAGTGCACATGAAAAGGCAGTAAGGAAATGGTTCTGGTTTGTCATTCAACTTTCTGTGCTCTTCTCCAAACTATCCAATCTCCTGTTTGCCCTTTAATCTTTTCACCAAAACCCATGCTGGAATAGACAGGAATCAGAGAAAGAGTACATGAGCAGAGCTAATGAATAAACTAAAAATACTCTTGTCAAACACACAAAAATAAATAGGTGGAAAATAAGCCCAGCTCTCTTGAGGCCAGAACAAAGCAGCATATAGGACGGGTCACAGGGATAGCTGCAGTAATTACATTTTACATTGCTTTAGGTTTCATTTATGCTGTCAAAACTGTTTTGTCACACTGGATTTTAATGCACTTCAGATTTTGCTAATCTCTAGAAAATCTATATATCGGTCTAATCAGAGGATTGGGGGGCTCCTCACTGTATAAAAATATACTGCTCCATTAAGTCAATCTTTTATGCTGGCTTATAAGTCTTTGGAGATTTCTAATTCGTCAAAGGAAGCCAGGTTTTTTTTTTTTTTCCTGTCCATGCAGTTGTTAAGCTTTTCTAACAGTGAATCTTAAATCATCAAGAAAAAGTAGACCTACAAAAAAAGTGATGGCCATTAAAAAGCCTGCATTGACCAAAACAGCAAAAATGTCTGAAGTCCCAGAAAGTTGCAGTAAGAAAAGGAGATGCAAATGGTCACTGTGGGCAAACTCTCAGTTCCTCTTCTTACACTGCATCAGACTATTTAATCTTCATTTTTACATTCTTCTTGTCCTATTCTTACCTGCATTATTGTCTATCACAGACTTCAAGCCAGCTTCCAATCCCAACAGCTTCATGCCTACTGATTACTGCTCCACAGGAGTACCTTTATGCTTCCTTGCACAGTGCTTCTTAAGCATTGAAGGGATTCACTGTAAATAAGACAAATCCATTCTCCTATCAGCTTTCAAATCCCTCCCTTCAAGCCCTCTTCTGCTCCAGTGACTACAGAAACACTAGACTTTGACTAAGCAGTTCAGGGCCTCAGGCTGTAGAAGGGAGCACTTGGCAAACAGCAGATGATGAACATCCCTTCCTCTTCAGTATCCACCACCACCATTCCTAATGGTTTCAGCTACCGCAGTGGGGAATGACATGAGGAGTGAGTGTCACTGTAAAGCTCCCAGGCTACAGGTAGATACACCAGTGTCCAAACAGGAACATAGCTTGGTTTTTCTTGCCGCTTTTTATGACTTAATCTCCTATGGGGAACAAACAAAAACAGTTCTGGATTCTCCCGCTCTAAATACTATCAGAAAGAGGTCTTGTAAGGAAAGAGCTCTTTTAAGGGAAGTTGCATGAAGAGGAGGGCAATACATAAGAGTGGAAACAGTGAGGAGGAGGAGGAAAAGGGCTGAAGGTATGATTTTTCATAGCACAATTCTATTGATATTGGAAATATAAAAATGCTTACACTGCTTTTTTAAAAACTTATTTCCAACTTTTCACAATTATTTTGCTATATTCATTTTTAAGCATGACTCTGCACAGCAGTCTGAAACTTCACTTTACAGTTCCATTATGATAGTTCCTTCTGTTCCTAGAGTAAGATCTGTCTGCGTATTTCTTGCTACACAGACTTGCCTCTTGGTGTTGTATGTTTGTAAAGCACCAAGGAAAACAGAGGCCTGGTCTAGGACGGTCTACTTGGATCTGAGCACAGAAAAGAGTGACAATACAACACTCAGACATCATACTCAGGTACAAACTGCCTGCTGACCTATCTGAAATTTACATCCCAGAGAGTTATTGAAATACAAGCATAAATTCATTAGTGCCAGTTGCACTTGCTCTCCCTGTAAGGTCACTAGATGAGTACTGACTCGGGACCCCAGCTACACCCCATGGTAAATCCCAGCCCTGTGCTTGATAATTCCAGCCCCAGACTCTTCCAATCAGTATTTCAACTACAAAGCGCTTCAGAAATCAATACTGCTCAAGAGGAAAGGGAAATCAATGGCAAACTCCCTCAGTTTCATCATCAACTCTGCTTCTCAAAGAACAGAAAAACCAGGAGAGGTTGTGCAACTAAAAAGGACAGTCACATACAATTCACAGTCACAGTTCAGTGAAATATTAGCTTCTCAGTCAACTCTTGCTAACCGAAATCCATTGAAAGCAAAATGATTAAAGTCCACCTGGTGGATTTACAGGGCTTTGTGCTGATATGAGACTATTTAGTCAGGAGAGGCAGCCTTTTGACATGATTCAGTTGACTGCCCGTGCCATTTGACACGCACCTAAGGAGTCTAAGTGGTTACTGCTATTAGCAAAGACTTGAAAAAAGACACTTGTCACATTAGGTCAGCTATCTCTTAACTTCATCCTGTGAAATGTCACCAGTACCCCCGGGCTTCTCATTTCTTATCAATCTTTCAGATATATGTTGTTACTGTTTTAAGGCAGTATGAAATGGGGAAAGAGAAATGAAGAAGAAAGAGCACAACTCCTTTATTTTCTCTTCCATTAATAAACTTTTAAACAGTTTACAAGCTTTTAAAAACAGAACAGACCGTGTTAGATTTGTGCACTGTACTTTTACAAGGAACTTATGCCTACGCTTTTCTCTTCAGCCACAAAATGCTGTTCAGCCTCTTTGCAGACAGGCAGCTGAAGGCTCCTACTGCAGTGGAGTTGGCACTGAGACCAAAGGGTCAAGGTCCAAAGTCCTAAACCAAGGCTGAAGAGCTTAAATAAACATTGGTCTTCTTTCCCTCTGCAGCCCAAGGACACTTGTCAGTCTTCTGTGGTGAGCCAGTGGTAACAGCATTCGTGCACTGGTGCTGTGCTTCCAAAGGTATGAACTCATTCAGTTGGGAACCCCAAGGGCTGTCACAACTGCACCCTCACCAGGTGTCACCACAATTTGTGGCGTGATGAGTTACCTTTATATGCACGGGTCCTGCACTTCATATGCCTCATTTTAAACAACCACTAAATGGGCTCTGCTAACTCAGGGCCAAAGTATCCAGCCCCTCGCAGAAGCAAACTCCAGAGGATTACATTCCCTCTGCTAAGCCTTCGTCTGTTACAGTTATTCATTTGAATAATAACTATGGCCAGCAGTTCATTGTTAATACACTGATATTCTTCTCATAAACATGGCTACAATCAAACATTCTGGGAGAACCATATTACTTTAAGACATTAAAAAAAATAACCAAGCTTTTCTGCCTCATTTAATGCCTAGAAAATCCAGAGTCTTGAATTCCTGCTCTGCTACAAATAGACTGAACATCTAAACTGCAATGGGAGGAGGATGGAAGCATGCAAAAAGGGAAAGAAATACAGAAAAGGGAAACATAGATGAAAGTCTTATAATATCTTGGTTGGAGAAACCAGTGTTTGACAGCTTTAATTTATGCGACCATTAACAGGATTGATAAGTCAGGGTCTTGCTGACCTTGGTAATATTCCAGAAGTAATATTTTCACTAAGGTGAACTATTTCTGGACATTTCTCCAACGCACTACACTGAACAGAAATGTGTTTTTTTCTTCTGACACTAAAATAAGCACAGCTCCTTGTTTCTGTTCTCTGTTAAATGTGAACAATATATTCATACTGCAGCCAAGGTCATCTAAATTCTTGTCCCTTGGCAGAGACTCACCATGTTTTTTCTGCTGAATGTGTTAGTATATGGGTCTTGCTTTCTCCTCCTTAAACAGGAGGTGTCCACCCCACAGACCTCAACCAGTGAATCCAGGCTTATCAGAGGCAGTGTCCTGCCAGCAGGAGCCACTGACTTCTTAACAAAACATCACTTCTTCCCTTTTAGCTTATTGTGCCCATATGCTGCTTTCCTCAAGCAGTGCAAGCTGCAGCCGTGCTCCAACTATTCCTCAGTGCTCCTGTCCAATTAAAGCCCTGCAAATACACACCTAGAACTGTGAATGATTTCCTCAAGCTGGGCAGTAAACCAAGATTTCCTGATACACAGAGCATCTATTTTGTTCTTCAGTACTTTAATGAGCAAATGTTATTCCACATCAGTATGATTGGCACCCAAAAGCACATAGTACTGAGACCCCAAGGAACATAAAAGCCTTTTCCTTTCCATTCTGAGGGGCTCACAGACCATCGGCTCAACCGGGCTCCACTGACTGACAAATGATCACAACACCCAGGAAACCCCTCCAAAGGAAGCGTTCCCCTGGTGTGAATCAGCACAGATCACAAGCCTGGAGCGACAACAATTTATAGCAATCGACAAATAGAAAGTGTAGGCAGTTAAACTCATTTAATCAGCAACCACAAAACAACATTGTACGCAATCACCTCCAACAATCTATAACAACAAAACCTGTATGCTCAAGAGAACTGCTTGATGATACTGCAGCTGTATGCATTCATACAAGCTAATTAAAAGATTGCTACTGAAGCAGTACAGAATACATTTAACTACTTGCAATACTTTGAATGGCCTGTGGCCTCCAGACGTACCTCTATCATAATCATACTCAACTCTTCTCCTCAAAGTATATTATAATTGTTTACTAATTTACCATTAAGCTCTTGTTTCACACAGCACATTTAGCCTTCCACAACCACTGACTCCACAGTTCTGGGGAAGGAAACGAGGAGAGGATGATGTGCTAATGAAATTACAACATGGAAAGACTCGGGACTTAGCGTTTGTTTTCACTAACATCTGTAGAGTCTTAAGAGTCAACAAGGAGCTGGGTCAGTTCTGTTCATAGAACTGAAGTTTTGAGTTATGGTGAAGTCCCAGATAGTGCTTTAATGTACCTAAAGCAGAAACCAGTGCCTACCTTACTAGATTCCACTTAGGCAAAACACTTCTGGTCACGTACCACTGAATCTTGACCCCACTCAGAACAACATATACTTAAGTTCTCTCTTGAGCAGTCTTAAAACTCCTCTTTCTCTCATTACAAACAGACACTGATAGAAAACACCGTAAGGCTTTAATTTTAAAGGTAAAATTATTTTAATGTTACCTGGCATATCCTAGTTTAGAACAGGACTTAAACAGCAGGAACTGTTAAGGATGATTATTTCCAAGTTCTATATTGACCTCAGACTGATTTTCTGACAGAGTTACCAATTAAGTAATCTGTAGATGAAGACAGAATGAAACAACTTTGCTTTACCACACACAATCAGAAATAAATGGAATTTGCACAAAAGCAGCAACATTCTTTCTGGGAAACTTGAATACGGCTGAGTTACAAAACAAGACAATTACTACCACCGGAAATTAAAATTTCAGGTAGCTATGTCACCTCCAGCATACACCGCATCGTAAGCCAACATTTAAGATGGAAATATCAAACAATTGAAGTTAGGAATTGCAGAAATTCAGCTGTTTGGGTGAGCTCTGTTCATTTGCAATGGCAGTTTTCACCAGGATACTTTTTTATGACAAGGTCATGCACTTTTTTCTCCCCATGAAGTTGGGGACAAAAAAAAGCTTAATTTCTTACTCTCTCATTCTGAAGTTCGATACAGCCGAGTTCTCTCTCTTATATGAAGCTCTAAACAAACAAAGAGGAAGAAGCCATAATCTTTCGCCTCCTTTACAAGCCATACAGAGGCTGAACCACAGCCGGCTGTTTGACATTGCTCAAGTACACAGCACCACATTTTCCTTGTCTGCCTGAAGCTCTGCACACACTCCCAACTTCTCAAGAACACCAAGCATTCAGCCAGCTCCTAAGGAGGAAGAATTCCTTGTCTCCAGTAAAGTGAAAAGTAAAGCCAAAGAACAGAAATTACAGCCTGAATTAGGCCTGCACTTGCAAGAGTTACTCTACACAAAGTTAGACTATTATTCCGTGAGTAAAGGAGTGAGGCTTTAGACAAAAAAATAATTAGTTCTGAAGAGAGAGAGAATTTTCCTTCTATGAATAGGACTTTTCAATGCATACAGCTGCTTGGGCAGGTACGTGTCTTCATGCATGCATCAAGAAAAAAAGAGATTTCAGAAACCGAAATGCTGCTTTTGGACTATATTCTATTCGTGCACTGCTAAGGCTGATGATGTGCCAGTATGAACCGGCTCATCAGATGGGCACAAGCTCTCTCTGTTCTTTCCTATGAAGGTGGCAGATAAAAGACGAGGCATTCAAGTAGCTGACAGGGTAACCTGTAAGTGCCTGTCCTGAGCAATCTACTTGTCAGTTTTCCTGGCTAAGAGAGGAGACGTGTGCCACAGCTGTCAGCTTTGTGTCATCTTTCCTCTCTGCCTTTCATCATCCTTCATCCCATGAATGGAGGTTTTATTTGACTTTCTTTTTTTGGCCCAGATCACAGGAGGAGCTCCTTTGTCCCACTGCCCTAATACATCTTGTGAGCGTGCAAATCTGGCCAGCTCCAGGAACTGCTAAATAAAAAAAAAAGACGCAAGGAAGCCATCGCTGTTCAACAGGCACACCAAGGCCTAGAGGCTTAAATTCACACGTATGCAAGGTGAGCTAACACACAGGCTGCCCCTTGGGGCACTGCAATACACTGGCCACTACATACAGTGCAGTGCAAAGAGGATGGGGCTCTCCTGCCAGGTGATTCCAGTAAGCATTTCTTCATCATAGCAAGCGTAAATTCCTGAGAGAACAAAGAATCTCAAAATCTGCTCTTATTCCCCAGCGACACTGATAACACCATAGACAGCAGTAGCTTTCAAGCTTGATGTGGAAAACATCTGCACCTGTTCTGTTCCTGCAGGGATCTAGCAGAACCATCCAACTCAGGCACTCCTCATTGGACATTCCTATGGGAACAATCAGCACTCCTCAACTAACTTTCCATCTACCACAATCATCCAACAGAAAACATAGAACAGCTTACGATAATCTCTGCCCTGGTGAAGACAAGTCATCTAAAACAATAACCATGTCTTTAGGCAAAGGGCAACTCCTCAATTACCTGGAAACGTCAATACACACAATCACATATGAGGAAAGGAGACTGTGCACCTCCTGCATGATTTCAGAAAAGCCATGAAAGATCAGAAGACAAAAGCAAGGCTAGAGACCAGCAAGAGCACATTTAATTCTGTAAAACAGGATGGCTATGGTTGGAAGGCATAAGCAGAAGTAGGAAGAAGACTATTGGAAGTGTATTTCGGGAAGCATGGCATCAGCATCCAGAATTACAACCTCCACATGGGGCTATGATCTCACAAGCAGATGGGTTTTATCGCCAAACAGATACTAATGAAGCGTTTCCATTCAGAAATGTCAACAATACTCTGCTTTGATAAAAAATATTTCGCCATTCCTGAAGCAAAGTATTTTTCCCCTAACCTTTTATTCCTTTCCTTTTGTAGATGTAAAACACCAGATGTCAAGGTATATGAACTTTGACTCTTCATTCTGGTTCAGAATGAAACGGACCCCACTGCAAAAGCAGCCCTTCTTTCAGCACAGAGGCTCACAGACACATCTTCCAAACTACAGTTCTACAATTCCATGAAAGTAAATGGCAAAGTAAATACTGAAACGTCCCGAATGGAAATTCCAATTCTGCTCATTTTTCCCTGCTGGCTTCTGGGAGGCAGCAGATAAAAGTACATTAAGCTCTCCTCTCCCTTTAGATATCCACTAGCAAGCTGACATTTGTTTCAGTGTTTGAGCATTGAGAAAGGAAAGCAGAACAGGCTCAGACTTCAAGTGTGGACAAACCACAGGAACAGAAAAAGAACAAGTGAACAAGAGAAAGCATTTACAATGGGAAGGCAAGTGTTCAGCTGGCAAACAGCTCTCGGTTGTCAGGAATTAGCTGTCAAAAATACAAGTTCCTGCATGCTGAGCTCTGGGCTTTTCTAAACCACCCATTAGAGAGATGAATTTTTAGATAACTTAACATGACATTTGCAAGGTTCATACTGGTCATTCTGCTTGGGTGTTCCAGCCCTCCACTCGCTCAGCCTCTTCTGCCTGCACGTGCACTGCTTCTCTCCAAGTAAATTCTGCTGCTGTTTTTCATTGTGACTTGCACAGCTTAGCAGCACTCCTGGTACCCGATGAACACCATTTAAACCGTCACTGCCATCACCAACAGCCCAGACCCAAAATTTGGATCACCTCTACTGCTGGATAGTGATTTTTGTAACTTTATTTCAGATAAAAACTGCAGGCACAAGCCATTTCCAGCAGTTACACAGCTTATAACAGATTCTTCAGGAGGACATTCAGAAAGTCTAAATTCTGAATCGAAATCTTCAACAGCTCAAACTTGCATGGCTTGCAAAAAAACCCAGTATGATTCATAGAGCACGAGCATCTGAATAAATCAGTGTTCCTTACACAGTTTTGTATTTCCACACATACTCTGCTTCCACAGAAAGGCTGTTCCAGGAGGAGAGCCATTGAGCTAAAGGTAATTGCAGTTGTTTAAACACTTCAAGAGCATGTTGCTTGCCTCCTTTTTTCCAACAGTTACTAGGAAAGAAAAATTTTTTGAAGCAATGGTTATTTGAGACTTGGATCTTACTTTTGCGAGCAACAAATTTTAGTAAAGCCTATAGAAAGGCAACAATCTCTAAGCTGGAAAAAATGGGGGAAAAAAGAGCATTTTGCCCATCTTAGATATAATTCTGATTACCATCTGCAAAACTTATACTTCTCAATCACCTCATAAGCTTACCCAGTTGGGGAAGTCAGGTAGAGTCTGACCGTCAGACACAAGAGGTATTTTAGTCACCGAAATGATCCTCGGACCTGAGTTCCACAGATCCACCCCATGCCCTAGAGGCAGTCTCTCGGGTTGGTGAAGAAGCTCCAGAGCATTAACATTTTCTAAACTACCTGAATTTCTAGAGGAAAAAATTGCTAAGGGAAAGGCTGCTTGTGAAAATAACTTTAGAGCACTTCTGCAGAAAGCATCATTTTGGCTCTGTGTGGAAAGAAGATCCCAGTGAAAAGCACATTA
>PPHD01023690.1:0-12385 GCA_002909625.1 Bambusicola thoracicus
TTCATCATCAACTCCGGCTAAAGCATTGCCTGAAACCAAAGCCCTACAATGGACACAAGGGGAATGATATCCTTGTAAACTGGAGCTGCTGCAGGCCTCCAGCACTGCAGCTACAAAGTAGCTCCAATGCTTTAGGAAGCACTCCTGAAGGGTGCTTGCTGAACTATCAAAACAAACCTCTTCTCCAGAAGAAACGAAACAATCCATTTGGTAAGAGACAGTATTCTGAAAATACAGTTATACAATAACACAGCAAAGAATCTGGAAGATCATGATGTAAGTATCAGTTATCTTTCTGTTTATTCTTTCTCGCTTTTTGAGATCTCTTTACCTCTAGTGAAGACTTATCTCCGTTCTTCAATATTCAGCAGACAAGGCCTTAGATCCCAAGGCTAACAGAGAAGCCCCAGTCTCATTTTTCTATTAACAATATCTTTTTTTGTTTTTATCAGCCCTTTGGTCCTAAAGAAGCCAGACCAGAAGCATTCAGTGCTGCAGACCCAGCCCAGTAGGCACAGCGCACAGTGTCTGCATGCCAACGGCACTCTGCAGGTATGCTGCTGCAGCTGCCACTGGTGGCAATGCCATTTCAGCATCTCCCTCTTTTATTCTCTACTGCTGTCAGTCAACCTTGTTCACTCTGTGTCATGGTTCTGAGTGCCAGCCTGCACAGTTTGCCAGCAACCTGGCCAGCATTCACCTGAGTGACATTTCTTGCCCTAACAGCCTGGAGAGGCTTCTCCTCCTCATCTCACTGATGGCTGCCAAGTCTCATTTCTACTCCTCATGCAGACGATGTGTGTAAAGCTTTTCCCTTGTCATTTTTCAGAAAAGATGTACTTCTATCAATAGGATTCCATCATTAGTAGTACTATTTATCTGTATCTAAGCATAATTTCCCCAGGTAGGAAACATTTTCCAGCCAGGGACTGCTGGAATATGGCAGTATTGACAGCTGGAATATAGCTGCTTCCCGCACACCCAAAGCTCCCTGTGGCGCGGGGGAAACAGACTACTCCTGTGCTGCTCACACTGCCAGTAACAGCACACACAGGGTAATCCACATGCACTTCCTTCTCTTGGCATTGCTAATTCTGAAAGGGAGTTGATTAAGCAGACAATTAGCTCCTTACGTCAGCTCAGTGCTTAATATATCTAGCGAGAGTGGCAATGCAAGCACCCATTCACGCACTTTATAATGATTGCACAACCACAGTCTTCTAGAAAGAGACTTGCGGCTACTCAGAAACAGTAACTGTTGCTCAGTGTAACAGACATGGAAAATTCAGCTACAAATGACCATTTTTACTCCCTGACTGGCTGCATGTCAGTGAGGAGGGCAGCGTGCTGCCCTGTGCCTGGGCAGGAGGGGCACTGAGCTCTGGGCTCAGCTCAGACCTACTGCTCACACAGAGCTCTGAAGACTGAGAGCTTCCACAGCTGAAAAATGCTGTCACACAAACATAATGCAGGTCTGACCAAGCAAAGCCACTGAAAAAAAAATTTAATCTGAAAGAATTTGAACACAGAGACTAAAAGGGTTTTTGTGTTTTCTAATGCACCTTGGTTTATTTCCTTGTTTAAATAATCCCCTCTCTATGTTTCAAAACCCCTTTTTCAAGAAAAGATTATAAAACAGGACTGCTCCCATAGAGCAAGTTGTCAGTAATACTGGGATGAATCTCTGCAGATCAACAGGAGCTCCCCGAGAAGGACAGCACAGTGCCCAGGAACACAGCACAGGGCATGGGTGTAAGAGTGCACAGTTCCCTGAAGAATGCCCCGTGATCCCCTCTGACTCACAGATCTGAAAGAGAGTAGATTGAACTTCTCAAGAAGGTTATTTGAATCACGTAATCCCTGTTCCCAGGTCTGTGATCAATGGGGACTAACAAAGGATGACTCAGGGAGGGTCAGAGAGGTTAGAAGCTCTGGGGCATTTCATGACAGTTGGTTCCTAGCTGGTAAGACACTTGTCAGACAACAGAAATATTCAGTGGTTTCTCTTTTACCTAAGTACAGACTGCATTCTGGCTCCCTCCAGACTGCTTTGTCTTCTTCTACTAACAACAGGAGTTCCCAGGAGTTTTTCCATCTTGCACAGCAGCAGTTGAAATGGTCTCATAGAAGCACAGAGGCAGGGTTGGTCAGTTTTAAGTGTTTGCTGAGGTATTTAGGGCTGGTCTAATCCCAGCAGAGCCACCCTTAAGACCTCTTGCTCTTGCTTTGCACATATGACCACCAGCACCAGATTCAAGTAGAACAGGGAAAGGAGAATCTTTCAAACAGTTTAAAAAGCTTGGAGTAGTTCTTCTCCCCAGTGCTCAGTAGCACAAAATGACATTTCTGTAAACCAGCTGATGGGGTAGAATGAGTAAATTTTTCTTTTCTTTATGAAAGTGGAATAAATAAGAAGAGTTGAGCAGTCTCTGGCTCTGAAACCTGGGACACTCATCCCTAAATCCAACTCTCAAACTGCCAGAGAGCAGAGATGTCCTGCAGGGAACGTCCAACACAGAGGGTCTGAAGATCTCCCCTCATCTAAGTTTCCAGTGCCGCACACCAGTTCCTTTAAAGATGCATGTGTATCTCTATATTGCAGTCTGTACTTTAAATACACCCTAAAGGCAAATTTAATCTCTTTGATTTAGCTTTCCCTCAATAATTTAGTCACACACATCCTTACACAGCACATCCACTCACTCACATACATAAACAAACAAATGAAGGAACGAAAACCTATGAATTAATCAAACCATTTCCCTGAAGACTCCGAAAGAAGCAAGCAAGGGAAATTGTAAATGATATTTCTATTTGGGAGGCAGCTGGATTTTATCATGATGGGGCCATCCAAACATATAAACATCTGAGATGAGAAGGAAGAAGATGAAATGAAATGGATGGAAACGTTTGTGCTGTCAGTAAGATGAAAGAATAAAGTTGTGGGTGCAACAGAAAATGATTCTTTAAATTAGGCCCATATCCTCAGCATCATGTTTAATATCCTTTCCACTAACCTGCCCAGGAACTATTTTTGATATTCTCAAACTTGAACCTAAGCTTCCCTCTCCTACAGTAACAGTGCTTCAATACATAATAAACGTGTTCCACACAACACTTAAATAATCGGGTGACAGCAGCCTAAGGTGATGCTAGCACTTGCATTTCATTTGTTATCTGGCAGCACTGCCCACCTGAACATTAACATAGCTATTTAATGACCATTACAATGGTTATATATATTTTAATTATAAGCCTGTGGCTTCAAATTTTAGTTATAAAAAAGACATTAATTTCTATTCTACATATGACCAACTTAGTATCAGAATGCAGCTCCAGGCAGTTACTGCGCTTAAGCACAATAAGATTCTGATTCTTCACCTCAGACCTGTCTCATTTTATCAATATTCTCTAAACGGTTATTTTCTGCCCCCTACACTTCTAAATTGCAGCTACAGAACGATTGTTTAAAACAAGCAAACATGAGACAAACTTGTATTTTTAGTAAAGCATTTCCTGAACAAAGAATAGTAATCATTCCAAATTATTCCTGGGAATTTAAATGAAACAAAAAGTTAAGGAAAAATAAAGGCTGCAAAACTCACAAAGTATCTCAGCATGACTGAGCTGAAAAAAAAACGCCAAAGAATTGCAGAAGTTTTGCAAATGAGCGAGCATGAAGCGAACAATGAAAGGCAGATGGCATATGCTTCGGAGCCAAAGAAAACCTTTCTTTGACCAAGGCAATTAAAGATTTTTCTGCCAACAGAAACGGATAGACCCTTCATCAGAAAAGCAGATTCCTGTTTGTGGGTAAAAAGAAGCCATATTTTCAAAACTGGCACCCAGATGAGTGAGTCTTCCAAAGGAACCCTATTACAATGTCCACTAACCCCCCGTTATTTGATGTAGAAAAAACATTTACAAATGTATTCAGTTTCTTCCTTCAGAAACAAACAAAAAACAAACAAGCATTTGAAATTCATCTCAGTTTACAAATACACCTCAAAATATTTCATCTAAGATTGCAGTGCTTATTGGTCTATTGTTAGACAACATCCAAACCAAGAGCCAAGTCACACTAACAGTGTCATTAATTCTATTCTGCTTCTATAAGACAACAGCAGTGAGTCATGGTTAGAATGCCCTGCATACAAACAGTTAGATTTTTGATTTTGGAAACAGTCTAGTACAAGAAGTGCTAACAATCATGAGGTAGGTTCAAACCCTTAAAAAAAGATAATGTTCAGTTATCTCTTTATTCTGTGGGCCTCTTTTTTTTTTTTTTTTTTTTTTTTAATCTCTTCACAGTCTTTTCCCTCTGTGATCTGCAGAGGTGATCTTTTCACCCTGTTAAATCATCCTTATCAACTGTCTTGAATGCAATAACCTGTTTGGCACATTACTGATCTTTTAGGATTTGTATTTAATATACTGAGTTCTCTTTTTTTTCCCCTACTAGGTTACTCCAGAGCTCAAAATCTTGGACTACTGATTGATTCCACAGCTACTTTGTGGGTTGTTTTCATGTATGTGCCTCTGTTGCAAAACAAACATGAAACTTCCAAAAAGTAAAAGGACAGAAAGAAAAATCCCTTACCTCCATCTCTCACATGCATGCATATAGGAAGTTTCTTTAATTAAGCATGTTATTTCAGATAAGAAATAGCTCAGCTTTCTTGATATTTTTTTTTAAAGATTCTGCACGTATCAGATTAACCAGTAGATGAATGACCATAAATCCTCTCTCTATCCACCATCTGTGTTGTTACAGTGATATAGGATAAGTTTTGACCACTCTCTGTGGAATTAAGACTGTCTACCAAGCCCTAAAAGTAAGCTGAACTACTATTAGGTATTATAATAAGATAAAAACTAATGGTGTTAGAGTACACTCTTGAAAAGTGAACCCTCCTAATACTAGTGTGTGACGCAATAAGGGTTGTGATTTGATATACACAGTTATGAGAAAGATGTCCCATTCTCATTAATGCTTGAGCCACTACAGAAGTCCCCTCCCCGTCTGATGCAGTCTACAAAAAAAAAGATCTGCAGTCAGGAAGGGATTGGCATGGCAGGGCTCCTGGAGAAGCATGGCTGTGTCCAGTGCCCCACTCCTCTCCTCCACACTGCTTCTTACAAACACAGCTACAGAGGAAAGCTGTGCCATTACAGAGCGTGACTTCCCCTGATGAGTACAAGAATCGATAACTATGTGGGTGAGATGAATAGTTGGTTCTTTTCAACAAGATTTCAGACTGCAGACAATGACTCAAAAATTGCCACTAAATGTTTCCAGTAGGAATACTTTCTTGTTATTTTTTAATTGGCAGTTGTATCAAAAACATCAACGCATTTTTCAGGTGGATTCTTACACATAAAAAATAGGTACTGTCTTTTAATGAAGAGTTACTTTTCACCATTAGCTTGGTTGTAAGTGTTAGTATGCAGCATCCAAAATTAGCAACATATAAACAGTCAACATAGGTATATATGGAGGTATAGGTAGCTGGCTACATACATGGATATGCAGTCAGGCAATCCATCGTCTTACTGCATCTTCATCCTTCAAACTCTTAAGCCAATGCTCAATTTTAAGTAGCTAATGAGACAATGACTCTGTGTCTTACCAAGATTGCTGCATAAAACACTAACATATGGACGACTGACAAAGAAAGAGGAATGTGCTGGCTGATACTCAGCATGCTGTCATCTGCAACCTTGCTTTTGTAGTGCTCACTTTCCACTTCCACACCTTATCCTCATAGCCCTCATTACTCAACCAACATTCAGCTTGTCCACTTACCTCATTCCTACAGGACCATCATTCCTCAGGCACCAGATGTTTAACAGCAGACCTGCCTGCTGCTTAATGTCCCTGTGCAACTCTTACCTGTTTTGCAATGAAACACAATCTCACCTCCACCTTCTTTACAGCACTGACTTTGAATTGTAGCATTATTTTGAAGACTTGATGCATCACAGAAAGTAGTTTCCACTTAAAAAGACACTACCTGACAATACACTGCCCCAGATCTCCCAGTGCTATTTGTCTGTCGCAGGCCTTTACAGAGAAGCTATTCTTCATAAAACATCATGGCTTGCATGTATGAAACCCTCCACAGGAAGAAATCGGATGTGTGCTTCTGATATGATACTTAGGCTGGTCAGGAGAGACATCTACAGAAAACCTACGGTAAACTTAGATGTAGATAATTAAGAATCATTTTAAGACAAATCAGGTTCCATTACAGATGGGTCAAGGGAAAAGTTAACCAAAAAATCATGTATACAAAATAACCTATAAAACCTTTTTTGTTTGTTTGTTTTTGGTACTGTTGGTTCCCAAATTCAAAAAGACAGCATTTAGATAGAAAAAGAAAAAAACAGTGGGAATAAAAAGTACCGTTAACACTTGAACTGTTTTTCTGTATTAAGTCTGCTCATTGCTACAGGCAAGATAAGACCTCTACACCTGAAAATAAAGATGGTCACAATCTTTGACTCCACAAATGAGAACTCCAGAGCCTCACAGCTCTCCAGCCACCCAGGCCCATAAGTAGGACTCAGCTCAATCAAATACACCTCAGTGTCTTAGCAGCTAGTTCTGGCTGCTCCTCATAGTCCCTTCACCGCCATCTCTGATCAGTGGTAACATCCAGATATTTAGCAATGCTACAATTTTAAGTCACTTAGCACGTTTTTAATAAATCCTTCTATGCACTGGAGAGGTGTAGCCACACATCATAGTCTCTTAGTGCTACTCAAACGAATGGTACCTGGGATTTGAGAACGTAATCTGACCCCACGTGTGGAATACAAAAGCGGGAAAGAGGCCAAAACTCACACACTTATGAATAGCCTCATTGACTCCAATAAGTATACAAGTATGAAAAGGAACACTAAGAATTTGGCTCAATATATGGAACTTCCATTCAATATATTACGTTTTCCTGCTCTTTTAAAACAAAAAACCACTTGAATTTCCTTAGTATTTATGATTATATAAACAAAGGCTCAACAGTTCACCAGAAAAAATGGATTCTTTATCTTTACATCCACAATGCTATAACTAGGCCTTTTTAAATTCATAGACAGGCTTTCTATGCAATTAATTAATAGCATTAAGGAATAGAACTTTGAAGGGTTGTATTTTTTTGTTCTGTTTTGTTGTTGTTTTTTTTTTTTTACCATTTTTGTGTCATGTTCTACAGTGAACTGTAGGGTGGCAATAAAAAGAGTAATTTAGAGATAAATTAGCATAATAATTAGAAGCCTAAAAGTCTTTATAGTGTTTTTAATATTTATGCTTGATAAATATTGCTCTATTTGTCAGTTTATGCAGTATAAAGTGAAACTTCGTGTAAGAAGGTTATTAGCATAAAATTAGCATAATGAGTAAAAAGCAAAACACAAAGGTAATCAAAAATAACAGAGGTTGTTTCCCATTGCCTCTCTCAAAGGACATACTTTACACTCAAAAATCTGTGTTACGGAAAACAAATTTCATTTAAATTAATTATGAGGTTCTATTATAACTGTGAAAAATTGATATCTTCTAACAGTTCTTCCAGAAAGTGCTTTTTTGTCTCTTTCAAACTTTTTTCATGCAGTTTAGACACTCAAAGCATGAGATCATTCTGGTCATATTGCTTAGGAAAAGAGGATTTTAAAAAAGGACACTTGTCCAAAGTAGCAAGATAACTTAGCTCTAACCCTGATGACACAGAGATGTTTTTGAATTAAACCAAAGAGACGTACCACAGATTCACACCTTTAGATGCTAACAAAGAAGAGCAAACAGCAAGAGGCAAATGACAGCAGTATCTGTACCAGCAGAACTATCAGCCAAAGCTATATGTGACTGTAACATTTTGGTGCATGCTTCAAAGTTCATGAAGCCCCACCTAATACCAGGTACCTGACATTTATTTCTGCTGACTCGTACAGCTTCCTAATGATACTCACATCTCTCTTTTCACAGAATCAAGAAGTGCAGGGGTTGGGAGGGTCCTCTGAAGGTCATGGAGTCCAACCCCTGCCAAGCAGCTCCCTGCAGCAGGCTGCACAGGAAAGCATCCGTGCGGGTCTTGAATATTCCCAGAGAAAGAAACTCCACCACCTCTCTGCACAGCCCGTTCCCGTGCCCTGTCAACCTCACAGGAAAGAAGTTTTTCCTCACCTCTATATGGAACTTCCCATGTTCCAGTTTGTGTCCATTGCCCCTTGTTCTGTCACTGGGCACTGTAGAAAAGATCCTGGTCCCATCCAGCTGACTCCTGTCCTTTAGATATTTATAAGCATTCACAAAATCCCCCCTCAGGCTTCTCTTCTCCATGCTGAGAAGGTCTCCCAGCCTTCCCCCATACAGGAGATGCTCCAGGCCCCAAACCATCCTTGTGGTTCTTCACTGGTCTCTCTCCAGCAGTTCCCCATCTTTCTTGAACTGAGGAGCTCAGAACTGGACACATTATTCCAGATGTAGCCTCACCAGGGCAGAATAGAGAGAGAGAATCACCTCCCTTGCCCAGCTGGGCACACTCTTTCGAATGCACCCCACAGTCCCATTGGCCTTCTCGGCCACAGGGCACACTGCTGGCTCACGTCCAACCTGTTGTGCACCAGAACACCCAAGTCCTTATCCATAGAGCTCCTCTCCGGAAGGTCAGCCCCTCACTGATGCATGCAGGTACTGTTATCTCTGAATGGTAGCACAGCCTTCTGGTGTGTCTATCTCTTTCAACTGCAGTTTCCAGAGGTTTGTCCTGTACTAGTGGAACTCATGGCTTTATAGACAAGGGCAATGATGCAGCTGAGGAGAGCATTGATAGGGGTGAGTGAGAATGGAAAGACTCCAAACCATTCCTTAAGCTCCTGTGATATGACCTGCTGCTGGTATAAGAGGGAAAATGTTATGAAATCAGCTAAACCTGGCCAAAAGGGGTTTCAATATTAAGTCATTATTCCTCAGGAATAAATTAAGAAGCAGTTAAGCTCCTTTCTGATATCACAAGCTGAAATGGTACACATCTATCCAGAATATACATCAATACTCAGAATTAAGGCCAGAGAATGGGAAAGCATCACTTGGATGTGTTGTGATAAGATTTGTTTATCTGTGAAAGATAAAAGAGGGGAGAAGCTATGTCCATGAATAATTTTAGGCCCACACAACTAATTCTCCAAGGGATGCAGCAGCCTGAACTCACTCTTGTACAGTGATGCCACCCCTACACTCTTTTTACCTCCCATGGCTTCACCCTCATACATGATCTCCCACAACTCCAGCTTACTGCATAAAAAGAACACAACTAGCACACAAGCACTCACCCACAGCTAAAAAGTCAGCAGCCTTCTTTTGCAATCTCCACAATCTCCAGTGATGAAAATACAAATATAAAAGGTGCATTTACATATGTGATTTTTTTTTAAGCTGAAAAAATGATCACATTCTTGACATCTGTGCTGGAGTTGGTGCAAGGAGCCCAGGGCCAAAAGTCACTCACAAAGCCAGATCTCCTTGGCAACATATGTAGTAAAATACAGCTTGGGGTTATTTCTTTTTTTCTAATACTATTATTTTTATGGTACCCACAATAGTATTAGTCATCAGAAGGCAATACTGGGTTTATGCTGAAAATTTATGGTCCTTTCCACACTACCAGTATTTGTAAGCTATTCTAATTATCATTGTAAGGATTTGTGGAAGAGATTGGGAAATAATAGAAATAAGCCTTTTACCAGGCACAGTAATTACGCATACACAACAGATGCTAACAACAATTCTCACTTCTGTGGAAAAATGATTGAGATTTAGAAGTACAATAACAAAGAGGAATAAGAAAAGAACAAGGAGGCATACACAAATGAGACAATGTATGTGTGATCACAATTGCTAATTTAAAAAGAACTTTCACACTGGAAAAATCTCAAAACCATCTCCTAGACAGCAAGCTGTTTGCCTTTCATGTCATTTTCCCACTTCCTGTTAGCCCAGTTCTGCTATTTACAGAAGTCATTTCAATCTCTACATCAGTTTTCTGTCATATGTAAAATGTCAGGCCAGGTGTAAAGCCAGGGTCTTGAATATCTGCCTACTAATAAATCTTCCAGAACCTTTCAGACTGCTCTGAATATTTGTCTCTAGCACCCTGGTAAACTCGGGTAATTGCATATCAATTAATTTTTAATAGCTTCATATATACAAGTGGAGTGTTGTTTTTCACTCAGTGACCCAAACCACTCTATGTGATGTTTAAGTTCCAGTGCTGAAGTAGCTATGTATCATTAATGAGTATGTAGATTCCTATAAAAACATACATACACAGAACAAGAGTCAAGTCTTCAAATTACCACCAAGCTCAATGTTTAATATAACGAGCAGTTGAATTGAAGTTCATAGCTCCGGTTGTGTTAGTGGTAGACTTTCCGTTAAGTCCAAGAAACTGTTCATTAAGATAATTGAAGTTCTGAGCCATTTCACCCATCAATCAGACCTTCTTCTGAGCACTTACCAATTATTGCTGAATAGACTGTGACATAACCCATTAACTCAGCATGTTTGCCAGAAGGTATAGGTGCTTTGAGATCTCTAGGAATGAAAGGTGACATGTAAATCAAAGGCATCACCACCATTTGATGCTCCTGAAGTCTGTACTGAAGTTTCCTTAATCATTAAGGATTGACATCACCGACATTTGCATTGGAAGTCGGGACTAAAATTTCATTCCAAGATCAAAAAGAAGGGAGAACTGGCTGGTGAGGTGATGAGCCTGGCATTAAAGCAGACCTCTGGCAAGGGATCCCACAGACAGAAGTATTTATGTAGTTGTCCTTTAGAACAAAGCAGGGAGCAATAAACCTGTTAAAAGATATTTTCAAATCAAACCATTTCTTCCTCAGATGTCCACACAAAAAATAGCTTAGCAAATTCCATGGTTCTGTGGAAGAAAGATTTACCCTCTGCGCCTGCAATATTTTTTGAGAATGAGGCACGCCTCCTCTTCACACAATACGCCACAGAAGCTATTGAAAGAAAAATGACTCAGACCACCCTGCATTTAAGCGTGCTAGGTGCTTTGTCAATTATGTAATGAAGCAGTGGGTACGTAGGCATGACAGAATGTGAGAGTTAGCTTCACAATAACCACATTAGCAGTGTAGTTATGGTAGCTTCAGTATGCTAAAGCTATGGTAGCTTTAGGTAGAATTTAGTAAGAACCAGACTCTGGATATTTTTATTTGTTTTTAAGGTAAAATTTGTAAATAAAGGGAATTTTGGTCACCACAGCAGCCCTGGTAATACGGACATGGTTCTCCAGAACAAAGCTCACAGACACACACACAGGTAACGCCTCAGTCCGCATGCCACTTTATGGCAAAGCTTCACAACCATCTCGAGAGTGCTGTGCTCAGCCTGACCTGGCTGTGGACTAACCCTATGAGGGCAGATCAAGTGCCCGAGCGCTCTCACACTGCAACGTTCCCACCATCTAGTGGTGGAAGAGCTACAGATAACCAAAATTCTCAGAGCCCAGTACATGATGGAGCTTTTTTTTTTTTTTTTTTTTCCTTTTGGCATCAGAAAAACTTGCTTCTTTGAGGTTCAAACATGGCTACATTACAGCTGCCATTTTCTCTTTCAGTATCTAAGCTTTCATGTTAATATATATATACATAAATATATTGCTCCTAATGTAACATTTACAGTACACCAGACCCTGGAACATACCCTTGCCATGCGATTTGCCAGCAGACAAGTTTGACCCCCAGTGGGATATCAGCCTCCCCAGCTTACGGTATTTAAGGGTCTGCTGGACATCGGGCAGCTGACCACTGTGCTTTCCTGCACTATTTCCTGAAAACACAGCCAGTGATATTTGTGGAATTAACTGTTCAACTGTTGCTCAGTACTTTAAGAAATGTGTTCTAAAGATGTCAAAGAGGATGTTTTTAACTGATAGCAAATGTTTGCTTTATATATATCCTTCAAAGAAGTGCCCTAAATCTGTTCTGTAAGCATATACAAAGATGAGATATTAGCATTTCTGGTATTTACAGAGATTAATGTGGAGAGTGTTTACAGAAAGTAATGAAGACGCTGATCTGGCTTTCTGTTGTTCTCTGCCAAACTTAGGAAGAGCAACACAGGAAGCACTTGGTCATAATCTTTTCTGTAGGAGTTAGAGAGTACAAAAAAATGTTGTGTTTTTTTTTTTAACAAATGTTTCAGTAGTTTGCAATCTAAACAAGAGCCAGTGTGAGTAAATATCCCCTTTCTTTTGTATTTCCAAGTAAACAGCATCACACTAGCAGCTCTCAGCTGCATCCTTCTGGTAGAAGCAGCATGGCAAAAACACGTTTTTTATGGGCAATGCCATCTGGA
>PPHD01023691.1:0-12385 GCA_002909625.1 Bambusicola thoracicus
GGTTTGGGTATTGAATGCTTTTTGGAACAGGTGAATCTGCTGTCAGCAGTGTCAGATGTGTTTATGGTCCGAAATAACCCCTTAAATACGGGACTTTGGTCCCCAGCTACAAACAGGCAGCAGCGTATCCCCTATAAATGAACTTCTGTCTCTGACTGGTTTCCTCACTCTGCAAACAGGTGTGAATTTGAATTCATGGAATGCATTAACAGCAGGAAGAATGAGGGAGACAAATCAATGGATGCCGCCCCCCAGCACCCCATCAAGCATGAAGCAGCAGCAGCTGCCCCAGAGCCTGCACCCTCACACTGCACAGCCAGGCAATGGGATTGCAGCAGCCTATACCAGGAACTGATCCGTACACGAAAGAACACTGAAACCATTTGCATCATTTTAACACCTACACTAAAGAAAAGAAAATACGAACAGGAGGGAAATCCCCTGCAAAATCGAATAACTGAAAGAAATTTACTTTCCCCCAGGCAATTCGGCACCTGCACCCATGTTGGCAGCATATTCGCTCCTGCTGTACCCTGATATTTCAGTCTGTAAGATCACAAAAGCACCCTGAGATCAGCACAAAGCCCACAGCTGGCAGTTGGACACTTAAATGCTCACATGGAAGTCTGGAAGAAATCATGATCCTCTTAGATGAGACACTACTTATGTTAGGCATTATTTAACAACAGAAGAAATGTCTGTGCCAGTGGGGAAGATACGCTTCTCTAAGTCCCTGAGATGCATCAGGTCCTGCTGGCTGCAGATATCAGGCTATCTGTAACAAACACACAGCCCAGCAATAGCAATGGGCAGCAGTCCCTGCTCACAGTCAGCTGGGTGTGGGGCCCTGCAGCCCTCCTGCTGCAGCACAGCGGAGTGCACCCAGCGGGCTGGAAGGCTGCAGCTCAGCACAGACACCTGGAGCAGTCCATCCTCATGTAAACAAGGCTTGAATTCAGAAATATGATGGAGGAGCTAAGATTTTGTTCAGATACGAAGCACAATTCTTTTTCACCCATCTGACAGCCAGTGCTGCTCCCTCAACCCTCTCGTGAGTGACATGCTCCTGTATTCTGCCTTCTTCTCGACTTCAGACGCCCCTGGGGTGCTTTGCTCTTGCTTCATACAGCACCTAACGCAGTGGTATAAATAACAGAAATGAATGAATCAGTGCCACAAACAGTCCTTGTCTGCAGGAATCTGCTGAATCAGCAGTGCTTCCCAGGGGAGGTGCATTTTGCAAAGGCTCCAAAAAATGCGGAAAGGCTGAATACGAGGATGCCCTTACAGATACTGCCACGCAGCTGCTCCAAGTTACATCACACGAGGACCGAGCTTGAGAAGCAACATCTCCCTGTCTCAATGCATTTGTGGGCTACAGCCCTCTGCCCCCAACCTGCCTTGACTGCGAGAGCCCCAGCACACCCACCAAATTCCTCAGCTCAAGTCCATGCCCATCTGCAGACAGGAGAGGCTATTGGCCCAGGCGCAGAGCAAGCTTTGAATTCTCTCCTCCAGCCCCAGTGAAGAGCCCTTGTCTTGTGCCAGAGGTAACCACGGGCACAGAAGGGACTGGTGTGCACCACTCCCATTAAAGGTAAAGGGATTTTCATCAAGAAATCTCCTCTGAGTCACCTCCTACCTTGTCCCAGCTCAGTTTATGGGAAACAAAATTAAAAGGAAATAAATAGCTCCACTGACATCAGCCCATGTTTTTCTCAAGCATCTCCTTCTGTAGCTGTTCTGCACTTCGCCCTGTGCAGAGCCAACCCACCCCACAGCCCAGCACCAGGTACTGTGGGAGCACCTTCTGCCCCGGCAGCAGCAGCAGGTGTGTGGGGTGGGGGCAGGCGGCTCCATCCTGCTGGGGTGGTTGGGGGGAGCTGAGGATCAGGCCCAGGACAGCTTTATTTCTGCCAGAAGAGAATGTTTTAACACAGGTTGTCCTGGGAGACTAGCAGCATTTCTAATCTATGCAAAAGGAAAAAAAAAAAAAAGCCTCGACACAGAGCAGAGCTCAAGGACAAGCTTATTTGCCTCTCTCTGAAATGTAAGCGTTCTTTAGGACGGGATCCTTAAGCTGTAGCTTGTAAAAAGCTGTTTGTTTTGTACTGACCTTCTCCTTTTATGTAACATGATAGGCATGCTTCAGCGAGTACTGAATGCAGCTAAACATATGTCGTCAGCTGTGCATTGCTGCCCCTTCTATTAAAATGGATTTTGGTAGCATATGTGGGAATAGGCTTGCCACAGATACTCAGGGGAAATGAAGGAATACAGGGCAATTAGCAAAAGCAATCCCCAGACCTCTCTGTTAAGCCTTCATAGGAAGTACAAAGACTTATCTCATGGGCATGGAAACAATTAAGGTCAACAAGTAATCGTGGAAAAGGAAACTTTAAAAACAAGAACATGGTAAATGACCTAGTAAACACCACTGCTGCCCCCCTCGCAGACAGGGGATGCATTTCATCTGGGGTTCATATGCACAGTCTAGCTGGCTTTTGCCTCCCCAGCCCCCTTCACATAATGACTTCCCTTTGCAATTTCCTGGAGGAAGTTGCTGGAGCGATCTTTTAGTGATAAAAATAAGCCATAGTGATTCTTAATTTTCAGTCAAAGAATTCTCCTAATCTCCTAATTAAGGAGCAAATGGCAGCAGTGTCCCTTAGAAAGCATCAATGGGACGAGTGGCCTTTGCAGAAGAATGCAGTTATTCTGGAAGCATCCTATTGACTGGTGAGATGGATAAAGACTCATGCCCAGTTCCTTCAGAGATAGAAGCGCTACTTTCAATAGAAACCTTCACAACACTCTTGTATTTTGCAGGTTGTTACAGAGGACATTGTTATGTCCTTACTCTCAACTTTTGGAGCATCAGTTACACACCGAAGCATCAGCTGTAATTGGTAATCCATGCTCTGCCACTCATTTTCTCACTTCTCTCTCTAGTGGGCAGGAAAGAATTTCTGAGGGTTATGACGACACCAGTGAGTTCTCCAGGGTTTTGTGTATTTGTTTTCATCAGTGAAACTTAACATATGGTATTTACATGTCCTCTTCACGAGCACTTGATAGCTGACCTGGAACACAGCACTCAGTGACTGCTGCCAGCTTGTAACTCCCCACGTACATATGGAACAAGCAGTACTGTGTCAGTTTAAAATGCAGTTCCTCACCCAGCCTACAAATCCAGAGCTCAACGCAGAGCATCCCCAGCACACACAGGGAGGGGAGAAGGCCCCTGATGCAGCAGGCATCACTTGTCCCATAACAAAGGCACGTCTAATGACACACAAAGTCTGTTGGAGTTGAAGCACACATGACAGCACCGGATCCTGCCTCATAGTCAGACAGAGCTATAACCTATTGCCTCTACTTACATACTGGTCCGATCAACAGGGACTGGGGCCAGTTGTGCGTTTTGGAGCTGAAGACCAATCCCAATCAATAACAGCTTGGACCACATCCCCGTGTCACAGGAAGCCACGCTTATTTACTCCTTCCTTTTTCATCTTCTTAAAGATTTGCCACAACATTTAATACAACAGTTTGAGCCTTAAGAAAAATGCAGATCATATTAAACAAGTGTAACAGTTCTGCAACAAGACAAAAAAAAAAACAAACCTTAGCCCCAGATTTGCAGGACAATTTAGTTCACTTGACTGCTATTAGTATGTCATCTAAGTGAAAGGACAGAGTTAAGAAAAGGCAGGGAGCTGGCTTTGTGCAAAGGATCTCCTGCTTCTTTGTTTGCCTGCTTACCACATCATAATCTCATCCTAAAAACGCGTCCATTCAATGTCACAAATATATCTGAAGTCCTTGTCACTTGTTTCTACTGCAGGGTACTCACAAGATGCTTTTAGAGAAAGTACTCAAGCAGTACATAACTGCAGGCTAAATCTGGCATACAGTGACTGTAACAAACCCTGACATCTGTCACAGCTCCTCTTGGATAAACCTATAATGATTGCTCTGACCAGAGAAGAAGACATCTGAAGTCAGTAACTGAATAATGCTAATGATACTTCATAAACAGCACAGTTCAGACATAATGATGCATTTCTCTGAAGAAGGATGCTGATGCACAGGCCTGTCTAGCAGACATTTCCCACCCATCCATTTCTCTGTCCACAAACATCCCTGTGAAGTGCTGCAGGGGAGAGCTCTCCTTTTACTCAGCCCAAACTGCAGCAGAGACCGCAGAATCTAGTTGGGGGAATACGAGTGTCAAACGTGTCGATAGAGATGATATAATTTCATCCACATATTTGTGCTCAGTCTGCATCTATTACATAACAGCATGTGGGGATGATCCGGCTACACGTGGAGGACCACTGCAACCTCAGCAGCAGTCACTCTCGTTATTGCATGTAATTCCCTGGAGCAAGGGCTGAGCCTTCCTCCCTGCCCTATCAGTCGCTGTGTTTTCATGATGTTTCACGACTGAAAGTTGGGTGTGCAGCTCCACAGAGGATCCTGGGGTTCACCTGGCAGTCAGCAGCCACGTGGGCCAGACACACAGCAGATGGCACCCTGCGTGCCATGCTCACGTGATGTGCTTCGCCCAGGGTCACAGAGAGGGCTGTGCCAGAGAGCAAGCCCAGCCCTTCCCCGTCCCAGTCCAGTATCCTCATTAGACATTGTCCTAACCACTCTACCGAATATGCCTGCAGTATTACACCCCTGGCTGTGGCTAATGCTGCTGTACGAGATGCATCTGCAGCTGTTTAAGAAGCAAATGTTTGTACCATAAATTATTTTTTGATGATGTGATTGTTAATAACAGTTCCTACGCGTTTCTAGGAACCATTCCCCATTCACCACAGAACCTCAGAACTGGCCGATGACTGACAGTTGTTACACAGGGCAGCAGCCCCGTGTCATCTTATTCACAACACCTGTCATCACTTCTTGTCAGTAATCTTGATCTAGTTATGATTTAATTTATGCCTTGTGTGTCATAAGGCAGCACTTAATTTTTTTCAAAGCAATCAAATGAACTCTGCTGTTGACGGGACTCATTTCTTTGACAGATGCTGAAATTAGACTATTTTGTGAGCAGCTCTTACCGTTCTGGCAAATTAGGAGCCTAGCAGTGCTATTGCTAGCAGCTTTCAACTCCAGAGCTCTCGATGTAATAGGAACAACACAAATTTCCCTACAGAAAGGAAGGGAGAGCTGATAGCGTACACAATTCAAGCTATCATTAAGCAAATGACAGAAAATTTGTGACAACACAAGATTGGATTTTGAACTGTTGTTGAGCATGCCAAGCTCTGCTTTAATTTAAGCGGATCGCGAATGCAAACGTTGCTCCTGTGCTTTAGGCAACATTCTCACAATGCATCATCCTCCCGCGGTGACAGCCACGCGCCAACGTGCACGCCACAACACAGGTACAGGGCTCGTCTCCAGCCTGGCAGCACGCAGACAGGGAAAGCTGCTTCCCAAATGAAAAGGTCACTGCAAAATTAAAAGATGGCAGATCGTAATAAGGAGTCATTCCGGTGGAATTTCGCATGGACTACTCTTCTGTCTGCACGGCGGCGCTGCCACAAGGCGTATCTCAAAGTATGGAACGCTTCCAAATTTGAAGCATCTAACTGAAAGGGGCCATCTGAGGAGTAAAGGACATTCAGGTAACTCAGTTTTACTCGTTAGTAGCAACAAATGACAACAAGAGCCATACATCTATTGCATCATATCACTATCATTTCTGCTAGCGGAGCAGGAAAACACACTGTCCAAAGTTCTTAAGGAATGAAACTCCCCAGCCAATGGAACCAGGCTGAGAAAATACTCATTTTAAAGAAACAAAGAAAAGGGAGAGATTTTAAGAATCCACCTGGACTGTCATTATTATACAGGCAACCACTGGCAGTGGCAGTGCTCAGCAGGCAGCAGCACTGGGCTGGGAGCAGAGCACTGGGCCTTCCGAGCCACCCTTCCATCAGGGCTTAGAGATTCACAGACTGGATTAATTTTTCAGATACCTGACCTAGTGTTAAGACACAGCACCTAAAAGATGCTGTTTACAGCCCATACCAGTTATGGCTGGGAATGCCATGAGGGCATCTCAGCAGTAGTGGATCAGCTGTCATCCTCTCTTGATACCTGCACTGCAGAGCTGTGTCTTATTTTGGACTTATTCCGTGCAAATCTGTACCCCTTTAATAAACACATGCAACATTTTAGAGTCCGGAATACCTGACCAGTAAATGGATGTACTTAAAATGCAGGCGGGAACTCAGAAGGAAACGCAAACACTGTTTAATGTGGTTCAATTTAGTCCAGTAAGACTTAAGAAAAACAAAGTAGGACTTTTCTCGCAATGTTGCATTCATCAAAATCCTCTCTAAGGGAAAAAATGCATCATTTCTGTGTTCACATTCAGCACAGATAAAAGTGTGCACAAATACTTGTAATCAGAACTCCTCCATGCTGAACATAAACCAATAAAAAGATTATGATTACATATATACATAAACACACACAAAACACACACACACATATGCAGTGACCACATTTATCCCTTTTGCTAAACTACTTCCTTAACGGGTGAAAGGTCAGGCTAATCACACCGAAATTAACTACAGCTGGAGAAAAACTTCAGCAAGAAAATGCTTAAAATAATTGTGTCGCTTTTTTAAACCACATTATTGCTTCTTTTAAAGAGGCCCAATTGGCATGCATACAAATGCAGCAGCACTAGCAGTTAACGAAAGGGAGAATTAGAGAGGAAGCATTCGCTCAATTAATCCAAATACACATAAGTATACATCACAGAAAAAGCAAATATTCCGAGTTGGTGCAGTAAATAATCACGTATAGATAGCCGTGTTACCCCTCACGTGCTGAAAAGAAAGCGACAGGCTTTGTGCACAAATACATGAGAGTTTTGAAGTCAAACAATTTCCAGCACAACCCACTTCAACAACACTACTGTCATCGTTTCATTTTACCACTGCAAATGGCAATGCAAGTTTTTGCCTGTTTGGAAATGTAATGTCGAAGCAACTTCTTGTTTTAATTTAAGAAAGCAGAAGCTGCCAACCATTTTTGCTCTCCAGCCAAGAAGAATTTATCTTACACGTTTATTAAGTCATCATCTAGTTAATTACAATCATTTTGTAAATAGCGCAATAGTATGAAGACAGCCATCCAGCACCGTTTAGCTAAAGCTGATATGAGACTCCAACAGGCCAGGCCTCAAAGCAGTACAAAGTCACTGCCACTGCAACGCATTGGTGGAAATACCCTCATTTGCACCAGCTAAAGCAGCAGCCCACCTGCTGAGCCACTTCCCCAGCACTCCCAGTCACACTGAGGACGCTTTCACCTGCAGATGCCCAGCATGGCTGCAAAGGGCTGCAGCACTGTTTGCCAGGGGGGCACAGAGGTAGAGGTCAGCGGCTCAGAGCAATTTCAGGTGTGTTCTCTGCAGCCAGGACAGTCTCTGTGAAACTCCCAGCTGTCCTCCAGACTGGAGTTGTCACTACAGCGGCTGCTCTTGGCGGTGTCTTTCTTGTCCATGGTTATTTGGGTAGAGAAGGGAGGGAAGATAAATCACAGGGTAAATAAGGCACAAGGAATTGAACTTCATTCGCAGAGCAAAGAGTACAAAAAGAACAGCTTAACGCCTTTATTGTGCTTGGGTGAAACCCTCTCTAATCAAAGCTTTTAATCTTAGCATAGTATGGAAGTTAGCGTGTGGTTTTCTGTTGGTTTTGGTTGTTGTTTCACTAAGCAGGCCGATAAGAAAAAGCCAAGATGTTTTTCCTTGAAAGATGATGTCTGTTTTATTGGCTAGATAAGAAAGTATTTCTCATACTTCACGTGACCTGTTGCAATCACACAAATTAATGAGATCAAGAGTTGTTCCCTCCATACTCCAAGAGGGGAGAAGAGGTTGAGTTTTGTCCTTAAATGTAACTGTACAGAAAGTCCAAACCTTCAGTGAAGCAGAAACACTGGCAGTGCAGAATTTGGCACCCCATCAATTTTCTGAAAGCTACTTTGCATATAAAAAGTTACAGTGGGTTAACAAAATGATGTGGTTTTAAAATAGATAATTAAAGCAATACAGCTTTATGTGAAAATACTCTTGAAATAACCTTGAAGTAGTTTACAGCAGCTGAGCTGCCCTGCTTAATTTACAGCGCAACCATAAATTGTGGCAGCAGCAATCCCCAACCTACTTCTTGTATCAGCACAACAGCTTACACGAGCTTAGTTTAAATGGAGTCTGAAACCATGGCAGTATCTCTGCTGGCAAACTCTTGCACCCTCCTCTCTTCAGTCACAAATGTAACGTGTTGTAGATACCACGAAGTGGCAATGCCTCACTGCAGAGCATCGCTGCCCTCTGTCCAAGCAGAGAGGATGGGGCAGTGCACCTCTGGAAGGGATACGGGCACCATCCCACAGCGCTGCATCCCCCGTAGTGCCTGGGCACAGCGCTGCGTGTCAGCAAAACACTGCAGCAGGTGCTTAACTTTAATTACCTGCTTACAATCTGTGGGGCCTGAGAGGTTTACGAGCCCTCTGTAATGGCTTCTGTTGTAAATCCTGATCTTTGACTTTTCCAAAATAAGAGAAACTGGAAGGGCAGAGACGCTCCTCTGCGCTCAGATCAGAATCAGCAGCTCACTGTGGATGACGAGCAGCTGCTGTAAGACAAGGAAAAGGCAAAGGGCTGCATTTCAGCTGCTGCTTGCTGTATGTGGAGCAGCTGTTGGCTGCTCTGTACCCCCAGTGCAGGCTGCATTGCTGCAGCTCAGAGCCCCGTGAGCCCCCGTGCTGGGCCGGGGCGGTGGGCAGTGCCTCTGAGATGAGCGCATGGCGGGAAGATAGGAAAGACAGCAATGTGCACAGACCTGACGTGTTATTTTAAATCTCTCTTTTTTTCTCTTTTCATTCAAGGCAGCGTGCAGATGCCCAAGCTGCTGTTTACACCAGTGTTAGAATGCTGTCTATTGTAAACTGGAAATGAGGTCGCAAAGACATTTCAACAGCTAGTAAAACTACTCACAGTTCATCTGAAATTACATTTTCAGGATTCAGAACAAGTTACCTCATCATCATAAATGACCCCATTGTCCAAAACAAAATAAGGACATGTCTTAGAAAGAGACAAAGATGACATTATTTTCCTCGGTCTCTATTAATAGAGATTCCCCCAAACAGAAGAATCATTTCAGTGCAGATATATTTGGAGGCAAATAATGAATAGGTCCTTCTGGTTATTCACAGGACTGTGCTGTTGGGAATGTAACAGTTATTTAGGTTCCTTTTTTTAATTGCACACTCTGGAGTGGTCACACACACCGCCAGCTGTTTGCTTTGGTTACACAAACCTCGTTTGTTCCTTTTGCATTTCTGAAATGCACCAAATCATCACAGAAGTGTCCGGGTATCTCAGGTATGGGCAAGATCCCTCATGAAATGAAGAAACAAATGTCATCCTCCAGCACCATCGGCATTGTGCCAATGTTCAGAGAGGTCCAACCTAACCAAAGGTTTCCTCTTGGCCTCATCTGGGAGTAGCCTTCTCAGAAGGAAAATTTCTGCAGACAGAATCTTATGAACAGAGCCAGCACCTCATGTTGGCAGCCCAACTGACAGAAAACAAACTGGTTTGAAGCTCAACTGGAGCAAGGTTGGAGCGCACCGCTGTCGCTGCGGGCAGAGCTAGCTGGGTGCAGAGGGCAGGGCAGGAGAGGGAAGGCTCCAGGCAGAACAAAGCGTTTTGCAGCAGTGGGGACATAACCACCTCTACATTCGTCCTGTCTGTCACACACGGACTAAGAAATGTTTCTTCTCTGCCCAGCGTTATCTGAAACTCCCTGAAGTGAGACCATGGAACGAGGATTTCAGAAAGTGAGGGATCTGAGCTACGTGTGTTCTCTGTGCTGCTACTCAAAGGATGCCCTCCTGGCAACTGATGGAGAAGTAATACAGGCACAAAAGGGAGTCAAAGCTTCCTTTGGCCCTCAAGGTTATTAACAGTTATTAAGTCGGGTGGCTTTTAAGTGCTCAAGGACAGGCTGGGTAAGTGGAAGCAATGTAGTCTCACGGTTTAGAGCTGCGCATGGCCATCGCTGTGTTTTTTACAGAAGGCGAATGAACCCGCTAGGAGTGCCCTGATGCCATCTGATGAGCACTTGGAGCATGCAGTTTAACTTGTTTACAGCTCGTGGGGATATTCCCAAGCTGCCCAGCTGTGCTGGATGAAACCTGCTCCCTTTGGAGCAACTCTCAGCAGCCAGCAATCATCGGAGGTCGGCAGCACAGCCCGGAGGTTCCTGGGCTCCCCCTGCACATGCAGTTTGACCTGACCTGTAGAGAAATTCCTGCACTGCCTGAGATGTCACCGGGGCCACTGTGCCCTGACATCCAGCCCTCATTGCAGTGTGGTTGTGGCAAACTGCTGCTTGCAACCCAGCCCGGCCCAGCTCACTCAGTACAGGCTCTTGTTTCTCTCCAAACAGAAAAGAAGAAAGCTGCCAAAGCTTCTGGGAGAACCAGTCAAGACCCATCTCGCTAGCTCGAAGCTAGTGGGTACTGTAAAGTACCTGTGCTAAATGTGCTTCACCTTTGCTATCTTACTCTTTTACACAGCGTTTTTCTTTTTGTGATGATGTTCCCATTATCTCTGCTCTATCTTCCCCTCCCATAGCTACAGGCCATTAGCCTTGTTTTAAAAAAAAGTTAATTAGAATTGAAAAGGTAGAATAATAAAGGAGAAAATTGTCTTTTGGCAGCCCCGCTTAATTTATTTATATTGGCATTTCAAGATCATTGTAATATAAGATGTACCTTCAACCTGCATAATGTATCCTGCCTTCCCCCAGAGTAGCTCTGTGATACAGCTTGTTCATTTAGACCCATAATTGTGCTCCTTCAGCCTACCTGTCAGAGGGACTCGCAGGATTTCAGCTTTCTAGCATCAAATGAATAATAAGATTCACAACAGCACAAGAACTACTCTGTGGACCAAACAGGAGAGCTGCAGAAGTGCCTTTGACTTCTAGATTGCCATAAAGATGGAGGTAAGAGCTGGTAGAAATACCGTGACAGATGGAGTTTTAATAACTATTTCAACTCTGTCTTTTTAAACGAGTTTGCCAGAAAATGATCTCTAAAGTCCACAGCTCCACCTGATTGCCAGTTACCTGGATCTGCTTTTTGCAGAGAGGACAAAAAAACAAACAACCACCACTAGGCACGAATTTATGACATATAGAGGAGAAATGACTCACCTCAAAGAGTGCTGAGGGTGGCACTACTGCCGACATTATAGCATGGGCATAAGCACAGTCAGAATTTACCTACAGTATATCTGGACATGCTTATACCCTTCCTGCCTGCAAACACTGCCAGCAGATGATCCAAGGCACTGATCTAAAATCTGATCCCGCTGCCTGATGCGCTCAGCAGCACTGCGATTTAAAGTATCTGTACACACACATTGGCTTTCAATTTGCTCATGAACTACTTGATGAACCACAGTACTGAAAATAAGACAAATAAGATGGTTTGCAAATACTTCCATCTGCCTATTAAGGCTCGATTAGCATTCCCGCAGATGTAGTAAAAAAATCCAGTTTTAAAAGCAAATAGGTCAAACAAATTACATATGGAATCTGGCACTGCTAAAGCAAGACAAGCACATGCCCAGATTAATAAGCAATTACTTGTACAGCAGCAATGTCTGCACTTCTGACCACTAGATATTTTGTTAGCAATTTAAATTACATCTGTAAAACATGGAGGGGTTAAAATTCAGAACCTTGTGGGTATCCCAGTGCCCGGTTATCAAATGTTTCTCAAGCCACATTTTCTCAGGCAAATTCAATTGCATGAATTACACGCTATGAACTGCAGATGCATTTTACAACTTAAATCTCAGTAACGATAGCAAAGTGAGAAGCACTGGTTCAAACTCCCATCGCTCCAGAGAACACACTGAGACTGGATTTTCCTCGATGGTGGCACACACAGTGATCCTGTGTGCTGACCCACAGGTTGGGCAGAGCCAGCTGCTCTGTTATCAGCTCTGTTATCAGACAGTGCCTCTCCGGGCACTGATCTCCACACGGCTATCTCAGGCCATGAGCTCTGGTCAGCACTGCCCTGATTCAGCACACGCTCAGTCCCTCGCTCAGTCCCTCGCTCAGCCCGCACTCCCACAGAGCCCAGTTCTTACCAGCCTCCCTGCCCCAGTTCCTCACTGCCCCTATGTGCTACGTTGGGATGTTTTGTGATTAAATCACAGCTGGAGGTTCCTAGAAGTGAGGCACTATGTCATACTTTTTTGCATATTAAACCTCTGTGCCTTCCCATTGCCCTGTAATACGCTTTTATTCCGTGCTGCCTT
>PPHD01023692.1:0-10900 GCA_002909625.1 Bambusicola thoracicus
TGCTTGTACAACATGGCTTTGCTTTACCTGGTAAACTGTCTTTAACTCAACCTGTGAGTTCTGGCACTTCTACCTTTTCACCCTCTCCCACATCTAGGCAGCACGACAACTCCCTTTTCAGTGGTGTTCCAGGAAACATGGAGAGTCCAGCAGCGAAGTAAATATTCCAGGAAGCTTTTCCATCCTGTTAATTTCAGGTGTGACACTACTGTCTTTCTCTGCTCTTCTCCCAGAGGGGAAAATGATTAACCAAATGCCACCTACGGTAATCGTTAGGGTGGGCTGCAGTGGTGGTAACCTGTGCTCCAGTCAGAGGCTACACATTACTTGCATGAAAAGTATCTAGGACTTGCATACTCACCTTGATACTGTGAGAATCTGGCATGATCTGGAGCATCGTTTTTGGGCCAAACAACTGAAAGTTGGGTGTGGCTAGAAGAACAAGCTGGGCTTGGTGCACACAGCTCATGGTCCATGTACAAATGGCGTTCCTTCAGGAGTGCAGTGGAAAAGCAGCTTCTGGAGGAGGAGGCTGAGCACTGGAAAACCAGCTTGAATTGAGATGGGAAGGAAAGCCTAGCATTATAGGATGTTAAAGGTCCCCAGTGCAGAGAACCAGAGAGGATATGGGACTACAAGCTGGAATACAAGGTAGTCCTTCTGCACACATCTGAAAGCAAGTGGGACTCTAACTGATGAATGCTCAGCTTTTTGCAGTGTGTGGGCTACCAAATTCCTCCTAGTGGCAGAAGACACCCATGGGTGATGACTCCTCTGCTGCATAACTGAACTCTTACACAAGCAGGGTGATGCATCCTACTCCCAACCTTGCCCTGGAGGTCAATCCAACAGCATACATCTGCAAGGCTTCCCCCAGACAACACAGAACACTGTGATTTATTTATTCTCATTTTTCACATCATGTCCTTTTTCAGTTCCAGCCTTGCTACTTTGATTCCTTTTAGTTGGACAGTGATCTCTTCTAGGTTTCTATACCCATATAGGCTTCTATACCCGTATCTTCATGGAATGCTGGGAACTCTGAGATCCACTCCAGTGGTTTGGCTGACTCAGAATTTCAACATGTCTTAGCAAGAAGTAGAAGCTCAGAGTCTGGAAAGAAACAGGGTGATGCTCAAGAAACCCAGCAAAGAGCTTGTGTGATGGATTGATGACACAGAATGGAGACTGCTCTTTTAACCCTTGGCAGATGATCAACTTTTACATCCCAGGATGTAAAGATAGAAAGAGGCCAGGAAGATCTAGCCCTAACATGCAGGCTATTGGTAACTGATTGGGCTTTAGGATGCCACACATGACCTGCTCATTCCCTTCATCTTTCCAACACAGCTTGCACATTAGAAGATTTCAGAATTGACTCATGTATTTCCTTGTCTTCTAAAGCAGTGACTGAGTTGGAAGTTGCTGCTGTTTCCTAATTAAATGCTGGGCACGTCTTTTTGCAGGGTTGTGGGCTATTGTGACAGAGTCCATCTCTGCTTACCACCACCACATCTATAACTAGCAAGCTGGCAATCATTACCTCTTTCTCACAAGCGTACTGATGGACACAGCTAATTAATTGTTAAAAAGCTAATCATCACTAACAGTTTGCATTGCCAACCCATTTTGGCACGGCCATGCAACTCCTTTGCTAGACTTGCTCATTTCTGCACTCTCACAACATTAGCCATGTAGGAGGGGAAGAAAACTAAGAAAACTCTCTCCGACCATGATCTGGGGGGAAAATGTATTTTTCTGACATTTTTACATTATGTTGTCTTTTTTATAGTACTGACTAAAAGTGCACTTTCATGTTCTTTGGGATGAATATTGGTGACAAAGAAAATGTAATTTTAGACTTGAGTACAGTAGGATTAAAATCTCAGCCAAAATGAGCACGTCTAGATTCAGCTATCCTGCTTTGGATTCTTCATGACACTGGCAGCAGTTCCTGCTTCACAGTGCTTTTGGCAATTGGCTTTAAAAGCCTGCAGTGAGCCTCTGAAGGAATTGTAACTTGAGATTTATTTATTTATTTCTAGTGTAGACAAATATTTTCTAATTTCCCTGCCAGGAATCCACTTGGACTTCACAGAATCATAGAATGGCTTGGGTTGGAAGGAATATTATAGGTCATCTAGTTCTAGCTGCTCTGCCACCCACTAAATCAGGCACCAGATCAAGCTGCCCAGGGCCCCAGCCAACCTGGCCTTGTACATCTTCAGGGATGGGGCATCCACAGCTCTGAGCAACCTCAGTGCTTCTCCACTCTCTGCATGAAAAATTTCCTCCTAACGTCAAATCTAAATCTCCTCTCTTTTAGTTTACAACCATTCCCCCTTATCACTATCAGAATGTGTAAAAAGTCTGTCCCCCTTCTAATTATAAGCTGCTTTTAAGTATGGGAAGGCCACAATGAGGTCTTCATGGAGCCTTCTCCAGGCTGAACACCCCCAACTCCCTCAGCCTTTCTTCATAGGAGAGATGCTCCACCTCTCTGATCATCTTGGTGGCACTTCTCTGAACATAATCCAACATTCTTGTGCTGGGGACCCCTGACCCAAGTGTAGCACCCTGCACATGGCCTTGTTGAACCTCATTAGGCTTTCATGTCACCACTTTTCAAGCCTGTCCAGGTCCCTCTAGATGGTGTCCCTTCCTTGTATTGTTTCAACTGGACCACTCAGCTTGGCGCCATCAGCAAACTGCTGAGGGTGCACTCAATCCCATCATCTGTGTCACTGATGAAGATGCTAGAGAACGCCGGTCCTGAGACGGACCCCGGGGGGACACTGCTTGTCACCGCTTCCAGCTGGACATGGAGCCATTGACCACAACATTCTGGCTGTAACCATCCAACCAATTCCTTATCCACTGAATAGTTCATATCTTTCCAATTTATAGATGAGGTTGTGGTGTGTGGATGTGGCTTTGCACAAGTCCAGGTTGACGACACCAGTTGCCCTCCCTTTCTCCACACAGAAGGCCACTGATTGGGTCAGTCACAATGTTCCCTTGGTGAAGCTGTGCTGGTTGACTTGAACCACCTGTTTTTCTCACATGTGCCTTAACATGTTTTCTCGGAGGATCTGATCCATGATCTCCAGTGACTGTCACTGATCTATAGTTCCCTAAATCTTTCTTCCTCTCTTTCTTATAAATGGGAGTGACATTTGCCTTTTTCCAGTCACTGGGGGCTTCACCTGACAGCCATGACTTTTCAGACATGATGGAGTGTGGCCTGGCGACCACATCAGTTCCTTCACGTTGTCCACCTTCATAGACTTGTACACATTCAGCCTCATCAGGAGGTCTTGATCTTGCATTTCTCTAACACTGGGAAGGATTCCACTCCCTTAAACCCCTGCTTGAAGAGTAGGATCCCCACATACCATTCACCAGCTGAGGAATGGAAGAAGATTGCAACAGGGCAATAAAAAAGGAAATCACAAACAATAGGACCTGGAATGCCACAGGACAAGCTTTGTTTTCTGTTCAAGACTTCATACACTGATGCTTCTCACCTAAACAGATTGACACAGACATATCCAGGGTTGTGCTTCTTAGCTAGGAAGCAGCTGATGGGGAAGGGGAACCATGCAGTTCTGGAGGAGCAATGGGCAAGGCGAGGAAGGATCTCAGAATACAAATGAGCTGCTGTGTTGGAAGAAAATGAGATCTCAGAGCCATGAATCAGCCTAGGGCCCTCCCCACTGTTGGAATAATACAAAAGACTTCAGCTGAGGAAGGCAAGAGGATTCCAGTCTTGCTGTGGGCAAATATGACTCAAAGGGAAAGGCATGGTGTGGCTCCATGGGTGGAGGAGGGTGCTTCCCTCCAAGACAGGAGCACAGATTTTGTGGTTTCTTTGTGGTTTATTTTCTTTGTGTTACTGCAAGCTGGACAGAGTTGCCTCTTGTTTTTGTTGGACTGAAAATGAAAGGTTGTTTTGGGCCACCTGATGAGCAGAGCTACACAGAAACATGCCAAATCACCTGCAGAACTCAGAGTGCTCCTCTGGGGCAAATGAAACCCAGTCCTTTAGTTTCATGGGTTTTTCCACTGAAAGATATCTGTAGTAGCCATTTCTGTGTGTCGAGTGTGACCTGGGTCCACTGCAATGTGCCAGAGCAACCAGTTCGGCTTCTTCTCTCTGCTTGAGATCCCAGTGCAATTATTAGGAGAAATTTGATTTCAACACATACCGAAGAAAATGCATTCTGTGCTTTTGCTTTTACTTCTCTGTATTCATCTTCTTACAGGATTACTTTAATGAGCTTATTTAACAACAGATTGCCCATGTAGCATTTCTCTACCTGTTTTCCTGCACAACAACACTGATTTGTTCTTTAGCCCAGGCTTTGCTCTCAGCAATCTCGGTCACAGAAGCGCCAGTGCTGATACAAACTCTATATTAACAATTTCCTGAAAGAATAATATCAAAATGATTTAAAACAGCTGTCATTGTTTCTTCCCCGCAGAGAGTTAATGCACATTTTAATAGGGACCAGAAACAACTTACGTTGTTGTCCATGCAAAAAGATTCTACAAGATGACATCAGGATCCTCACGTGCATCGCAGCTTTACTCTGATCCAATATGCAAACAAATATCTGCGGGAGATCACCTTTCTCTTAACCACAGAACATTTTCCTTGGACACCCAAGGCACTTACCAGCTTTGGGTTGGTGTGTGCACGTGTAATGATCTTTTTTAAGACCACAAACAGTTCAAAAAGCTGCTAGCTTCCATTTTTCATTTGTACGGTGCTTTCTTAAGGGTAGACATGATGAGAAGCAAACACTAAGAAATGAGATCTGTTAAAAAGGAGTTTATCTGTTTTCATTAAGTGATAAATGACTTCCTACTGAATGTGGCCAGAGTGAACTTCTTAACCAGACGTATCCCTTCTCCTATTCAATGTCCACATTATGTGGTGCAAGAATCAGAGAAAGTGTGAGGGCTGAAGGGCTCAACCCGCCTTCCTGCTCCAAGTTAAGGTGGGGTGCCCAACAGCTTCTCCAGCCATGCACTGAAAGTCTACAAGGTTGGAAATCCCACTCTACTACTTTGTGCCCTGTCCAGCAGCTCTACCACGCTCAGTGTCATCTTTTTCACTGATATCCAACTGAAAATTTCCCCCTTTCTCAAGAGAGATTGGTTTTTAAGGGACCATGACCACGTTGTTTTTTTTTTTCAAGATATAGGATTTCCTGTGTCTAATAAAACCAAATCCATCATTGGAACTCCATGCTTCCTCCCAAGTTATCTTTCATTCTTTAACCAATGGCAAATATTTTTTAGACAAGAAATAAGGACAATAGGGCCAGTGGTCCCTGGGATTTCCAAGTAAGCCTCTTTTGGGGGCACAAGATGTCCATGTCACAGCGCTCAGCTCAAGCCAAGAGATGGCCATTTTTAAGATGCAGCTGTTGAAAAATCCAGATAGCACCACACTGAGGCTGGTCTGCACGAGAGAAATGGTTTATTCTAGTTCCTCCAGGCTGCCCCAAAACCACCCTTATAGAAGAGAGGATATTCTTGTAAGTGGTAATTTCCATGGAAAATCAGTATTCCGTGACTGATTCCCAGCCCACCAGAGAGGTAACCCAAAAATATGGCAATGAAATTAAAATTTAATAAGGTTTTCCTCTTTTATTCTTGTCAGCATTTTGATGTGCATGGAACACAAACACAAGGATTGATTCAGAAATAGAATAGTCATGACCTGTGGTCAGTGATTTACTTGGGAATGTTTTCCTTGCAGAAATGAGCTCTTGGGTTTGGAGATACTCTTGTTCATTAACATCCCCATAAAGACTCAGCTATGGGGTGCAGGGTGGCGGTGGTGGAGGTGACAAATGCATTATTTCTCAAGGAATAACTTTGTTCCATTTGTAGGTGACGGCTGTAATGTGCTTATCAGGCTGTCAATCAAACCACTAGATGCCTTATCAAGCCAAGCACACGGAAGCAGTGCTGCTTGTTGTTGATTTTGGCCAACAACGATGCCTAGAACTGCAGCACCAGAACCTGTTCCCAGAGCAAGGTGCTGGGATGAATCAGCTGGCATCTACCAACGGAGACTTTATACAGTGCCATGTGTAGGCCGAGTCACCACTCCCTGGCAAGATGTTTCCACCCCAGACCCTCTAAGCTTACTCATTCTTTTCCACTTTCTTCTCTTTTTTGGGCAAATGGCAGGGAGATTTGGTTCCCAGTAGGTTTCCACTCACTCCTGGGAGCCAGAGGATGGTATAAGGAGTGTGTCTATCATAGCAGCATGATGCCCACCAGATGAAGCTTTAGAGTCAGTCCGCTATTCCCAGAGAGTGTAGGAAATAGTGGGTCTCCTGCTCAGTGGTTCTAGGGTCTGTACTGGGCTGGTATTTGCACAGGCTGCCCAGGGAGGTGGTAGAGTCACCGTCCCTGCAAGTGTTCAGGAAACGTGTAGATGCGGCACTGAGGGACATGGTTAGTGGGCAGTATTGGTGGTGGGTAGATGGTCAGGCTAGACGATCTTAGAGGTCTTTTCCAAACCTAATGATTTCTATGATTCTACAATTCCAGAGATAACTTCAACTCCCTCCAGGCATCCTGACCTGCTCAGTTCTTCCTGAGCTGGTCTCCTAGTGCCATCTGCTGCCTCATCCTAACACTGTTGTAGGCTGGTGGTTTCCTCACCCAGACTGTAATTAGGATGGTTAACATCACACTCCTCATCCTCGCTTGCCAGAGGCCCAGACCCTCTCAGCAAGCACACTGGGATTCAGTGGGGTTTTTCTGTGGGAATGCTATAGCTGATGAAAAAATGGGATCTCCCTCTATTAACACAGAATGACTTTGTCTGAAGTGCCTACAATTTGCCCATCCCGATGTGAAGAGAAAGATGCAGAGCAAAATCCAGATGTGTTTCATTTACTATCCCCAGCTGTAACCTCCTCCTAAGCTGCTGCTTGGGAAACTGCCCTGGATCTGTGTGCTCAGGTCTTGGATGCCACCTCCTGGCTTTCCCACTGTACTGTGCAGCCCGTCTCAAAGCACACTGCAATGAGCCTTCCTTGTTCAGAGCAGCTTCTATTTCCTGAGGCTCTGACCTGAGGTAGTTCCCCCATATAATAACTTTCACCTGTTGTGCAGCGTGCAATTGTCCCTACACACTTGGATCACACCTGTGTCTTTTATATGTCACCTATGTCTTTCTGTGCTCCCTCTTTGGGATATTGGGTTGCTGCTTCCTACTGCCTGAAGGTGGAGTTGGGGAGTAATTTCAGAAGTGGGTGGTTGAGGGGGGATAGCAAATCAGAGGGATTTGCTGAGGTTTGGTCAGTATAAACTTCGATGGAGTTTGGCTTTGCAGGCAGCACCTGGGAAGGGTCTTTCTGCAAAGGAAAGGAGGTCACCAGCAGGACTGGGAAAAGCAACACAGAGCCCACGTTGGAGTCACCCGTCCTCTCCTCAGAGATGCACAACAATTGTCCTCCAGCCTGAGACTGTGTCTTCAACCAGGGAAGACTTCAGCCTGAGAGAGAAGGGATGCTCTGGGGAGAAAGGGCCATAGCAGAGGCCCTTCTGCCTGTGCTGCTGCCACAGACCAGCAGATGGAAGCTGCTGGGCTTTGCAGGAGCCATTTTAATCATCTGCAGAAGCCGTTTGCATTGCTTTCATCAGCAAGGGTAGGATGAAGGTCTCAGATTCTGCAACCCGCACTGCTGAGCAGCACCTGGGCATCCTCCATAATCAGCAAAGGTGCGTGGGACCAAGAGAGCCTCGCCTCCAAGGGATGCCCTGATCTCTGAGCTCCGTGCTCCAGGAGTGCATAAAGCACTTGGTCTCCTGGCCTACAGCTCCCATTTCAAGCAAGGACCGAGTTTTGTGGGCTTCCCACTGGTTTCCCTTGCTTGCTGCGTACCCAACCTGTCAAAACAGGGGCTGGGATCCATATCTATCTACAGATCTACAGACATCTATATACAGATATAGACACGTATGTAGATACCTGCATGGTTACAGATGTACCTCTAGAAATAGATGTATCTACAGACACCTACACAGAGAGATATACATATATACAGACAGAGATAGACAGATCTATTGGTAGATACGGATGACTGGATAGATGTATGTTTAATAATAGGCGTATAGATACATAGGCACCCCACCCATGGCCATTCCCTGCCCCCAGGGGCCCCTTTGCAAGGTGATGATCAGCCCTGGGAGCCGGTCAGGGTCAAACCAGGACCATCGCTCTGCATCCCTTATGCCACAGCTGCCCACAGTGGCACTGTGTTGGGGGAACAGAAGGGACCCTCAGTGCAGACGTGACCTACTTCAGCTCCACTGCGCCCGCTCCCGGTGTAAAAGCTTAATAGAGCTGAGCATCAATTATTCATCGCCTGGCCATGTTAATGCATGTGCTAAAGGCCTCTTTTTTTTTTTTTTTTTTTCTTTAACAACAAAAAAAGTCTTCTCTATAATTTAAAGCCTCACACGCTCCCGTGGCTGGGGATGCTCTCAGAGGTGTTTCTGCTCCGGTGAACAGCAGGCAGGAACCAGGAGGGGACCCACAGCCCCACTGCTGCACCCCATGCCGGCTCCCAGCCCACGCTCTAAGGAATGCAGGGTGACCCCACACCCCAGACCACCACCCGAGTGGGACATGCAGCACCCAAGGGCCCAGGGCTGGGGTGAATGGGCAGGTGGAGATGAGGGCACAGCAGCTGCTCACCCTCACACAGCCATGAAGGAGCTGGGCCACACCACAGCTCCAGCACGTTTTGCCTTCTATGGACATCTCTGCTGCACAAGGAACAGTGCTGGCACGGATGTGAGGCCACCCCAGGCCCAGGGGAGGGGGGGAAGGGAAGAAAAACACCCAAAAGCAGAGAGCCTTCCTGGCAAAGAGCCCCACGCCCCCCCAACCCCACAAGAACACAGCACACAGCAGCAGAAAGAGTCACAGCAGCCTCTGGGTATATATATTTTTTTTCTTTCGTTGCATTTCATATATTATCCAGTTTCACATTCTCATAGGATCAGCAAGTATAGAGCAACTTATTCTCAAATCTTTTAATACAAGCGAGACAGCCATGGTCATATAATACTTAAAGCACTTCAATACCAAGCAATAAGATGCTAAAACAAAAATTGCACAATTTCTCATTTACGATGCCTGACTGAATCATTAGTACAGAAGACAACCCTTCTCTTTTCAAGCTTTTAACTAAACATTAACTTATCTTACAGGATTACAATTTCTCTTTTAATAATAATAATAATAATAATTAATTGCACACAAACACACAAGAAATTCTTTATGATGCATAAATATTTCCTTATTACACATGGTACAAAAATACTCGTACTTTTTTTTTTTGTTGTTCGGTATTCCCATAAGGACGGCTGATTATTTGGCAGGACTGGATGCTCTCCAGTCAGGATGTGGAAAAAGAGGGGAAAGAAAAAAAAAAAAAAGAGGTTAGATAGCTTACAGCCTTTCTATATATAGAAGTCTGGAAAAAAAATAATATAATAACCCTGATTTTTAAAACCGGAGGATGGATGAGAACAGAAACCCAGTGCATCGTACTTGGAGGAAAGGGAAGGGGAAAAAAAAAAAACCATTTTTCAAATTCTTCTGGTCGTACTGGGAAGGGGAGGGCGGAGGTGGGGAAGGGGTGAGGCGAGGACAGTTCGTATTTCTCAGAGCCAAGTCTTCACCGACGCAAGATGAAAACCTCGATGGATCAGGCCGTAGGACCTGTTGCTAACGGTTACACAAACGCTAGAACAAACAAACTTACACTCACACATACACAAGTTAAGTGTTTTAATTCATGCCAGAAAACATGCAAAACCCGATTTGCCTTTCGTTTCCTTCAGCCGAGCCTGAGACCGAGCCCCTGCCAGGTGTCGGCACGGCCGGATGGTGGAGCTCAGCATGGACAGATAGATGGAGGGACAGAGGGATGGAGGCGGCATGCGGCGGCTTCACAGTCCAGAGGGGGATGCGCCGGGGCCGGGCGCTTTGTCCGCTGGCCGCAAACCAAAGTGAGAGGTGGGAGCCATCATCCCTGGCGTGTCCCTCCATGGAGAGGCAGGGAGGAGGAACAGGAGCCCAGGAGAGACGCTGTGGGAAAGAGGACGGTGAGCAGGGCTGGTGGGATCCATGGCCCACCCTGCTCTCCCTGTCCCCGCCAGGGTGGATCTGACCCCACTGCCCATCAACCAGAGCCAACCTTATCCTACATGGGGCGAATGGGGTGGGTAACAGCTCCCATCCTTCGCCCCCACAGGAGCTCAGGGAGCCCAAGGACAGACAAGACAAGACTCCAGGAGTAATTAGTTACTTACTAACAAACTAACAAAACTGACGAGACTTCCATCCTTGCTGGGTAGCTTCGGAAGGAGGATACCAGCGCATCTGGAAAAGAAGAAAGCCACGCCAGAGGTCCGTGATCCAGGGTTACTTCAACCAGAGCCCAGCTCCTTTAGGCCACCTACGAGCAGAGATGGCTCCAGTACTGGAAAGAAGGCACTAGGATGTACCCCAAAGTAGCGCTCTAAGTGCTGGCACCACCCAGCCCTGCGCTGGTGGGTTGTGCATGTACATATTGAGGCTTACCAGGCACCGGGATCTGGGCAGGTCCTCCCTTAAAGAGGGTAGAAGGATCCCACACACCTGAAGGGAGCTAGCTCCCCATCGCAGGGCTTGTCTCAACATCCCATGTATGTTCCATAACCAGCAGACAGCATCAAAATTCACACCCAACTCACTACAATACACTGAGCAACACCATCCAGGCTGTGTGTGTGTGAAGCTTGTCACTTTGGAGGTGTGCAGAAAGAGGGACTGCTCCCCCAGTCACACCTACACTCTCCCAAACATCCCATATTT
>PPHD01023694.1:0-12384 GCA_002909625.1 Bambusicola thoracicus
AAAAAGCCCATGGGTGTGCAAATTTAGTTCTTCCTTACAGTACTGGCATTTCTATTCCATGTTTCTAACGTTTGGTTCTTGTTATCTTGCATTTTTAAAGCTTGCCCAGTAACACTTTAAGGTACCTGCTTCGTTCTTAGAATGTCTGATTCCTGTAGTAAGGGAAGAATCTGGGTGATGGGCTTTTTTCCAACTTAAAGAAAACAACAACAAAAAAACCTGTCTGTCTCCAATGACTTTTACACACTGCTCAAAATACGTTCTAACCTCTTGAAAGTGAAACGTAAAATTGGCACGTGAAGTGACAGGGTTTTTTTAAATCCCTACTGGCAAGCAGATATTTCGGATATGGACTTCCAGGGAAGAAGTTTAAGTTCACTGCCTCCATTTTCCTTTTACTGTATGTATTGCCTCTCATGTGAATCACAGTGCAAACGGTGCCGGAGCTGAGGGCATGAGAGGGGCAGGCTCTCTGCTGATGCTGGAAGTGAACCGTGATCCCCACTTAGGTATAAGCAATTAGTGAGATCTACCTACTGTATTTGTAGGTTATCCAGTCCGTGCATTTTAGAGGGACTCTTACCAGAGCTGTAAAGGATTGTTTCTGCAAACACTGCTCTGTAAAGGAAAAAAACAATGCTGTAATATGAACACCTTTCCCCCACCTCTTGTTTTCTTTCCTCTGTCCCTCTCTCATTTCTTTCCCCTTGTGTTATACTATTCTCAACTCCTATATATAAATATATATTTATATGCTTACAAACTGTTTACCTTTTCCAACCACCTGAATTCTTGTGCTTCCTTTTTACAAGGCCAACAAATGGCAATCCACCATATTTGTACAGAAAGCGTATGTCTGGCCTTCATCTCTAAGATGAGGATCTGACCAAGCAGCGGAAACAGTGGCTTAATAGCAAGTTCCTGAGCATGAGATGAGTCACTGGGGTTTCCATCTGCCTTGTAATGCAGTGTGCAGAGCAAAAGGAAAACCTGGGCAAAGTGTCAGGTAGGAGAGAGCTTGTGAGGAGCATCCTGCAGATGTTCTTTCCCAGTGCAGCTCTGTGGATTGCAGAGGGCAGCAGCGTCCTGGACATTTGCGGGATGTTACTTTCCCACACCCCTGGCATTTAAAAACATGGGTTAGGCTGAAGTGTGTGAGTAATGCTACTGAAGAACACTGAGATTGTCATGCTTTTAGTGTTCCGTTGAATCAGACGTGATGAAGGGTAATGAGGAGGTCTGCTAAATGCCACTGCTCTTTTTGTTAACAGGAGTACAACTTGTATTCAAGGCAAGATTGTGCAGTCTGCAACTTGTGTTTCTCTTTACATCAATTCTCTCATTGTAAAAATATACCAAAATCAACCTTCGGGTTCTTTTTTGGTATCTGCTTCAGCTTTTCTAAACCCCAGATTCTCCACTTGCTGCTTCTTTTCTGAGTATAACTTTAACAATGAAAGAATTACATTAACTGTGCTCTCCTTGTTGGGTTTCCTATTTTATATAGTCGGTGAGATTTACTGTATTTCATGCTCTGGGTATCATGGCTCTCACTAACTGTAGATACTGTGGATATAACAAATTTCAGTTTGGACCTGTCAGCATATTGGCCCACAGGGGTATGTTCTGCTCTTTGTCCCTTCAGCACAGGGAGCATAGTTTTGTATACTTACTGAAATTAAATCTCTGTGCTGTGTGGTCTCTGTGGGTGCACGTTCTGCCAGCTTAGCTCTCATCAGCTTTCTCAGAGCTTGGATGAAGAAAAGTAGCTAACTTGTGAGCAGTGAGACCACGATTGTCTGAACGGAGATGTCTGCAGTCACACAGAGAAATGGCTTTATCTTTAGGGGCCTGGAGAGTCGACCGTCAGCTGTCAGGCACTGGTGGTACTTTCAGAAGCAGATTTCTCCTTTAAATAAGTAAACACAGATTGTGGAGTAGCAAGAAATGGGTTGGTTTTTTGTTTTTTGTTTTTGTTTTGTGGCCTTTTTTGTTTTGGTTTTATTCTTTTAAACAAAAACCTGTTTAGTTGTACAGAACTTCTATAGCAAAATCCCTTCCATCAGAGTACAGCTGCTCTTCAGGGTGTATCCTGTGACTTTCAGGGCGACCTGCTAGCATTAGTGCGAGAACATCACTGCGGTGATGCCTTAAGGACATGAGCAGGGTAGGGAATGTGGGCAGAAGTTATCTCTCTTCTTCGTTAGATAACTGAAAAGGCTGGGAAGCCAAGACATACATACATGGAAAGGGCTCATGCCTGCTTGGGAGGATTTCTTTTTAAAACCTTTCATGAAGTAAAACAATTCCCACATGGATTTCTGTGAAGCAGGAGTTGTTAAAAGCCTAGAAATACTCCAATTATCTGTTTCAGGAGATTATTGAAATTAGTGAGGACCATCTGATATTTCCAGCATCATCAATGCTTTGCATGACTACTTGTATAATGAGCTTTGCATGCATGTTTTGTTGCTTGTTAATAATTTTCAAGAAGTGACAAAACTCCGATGTTAGGTTTGGTGGAACACTGCACAACATGTTTGTTTATCTCCCCAGTCTGTTAAGTCGTTTCTTTAAATGCACTGGGATACGATGATATGCAGATTCTGGCATGTGCTCCCTAGGTAAACTTCTTGCTTTGTTTCCAAAGTTGTGACATCTGACATGTTTGTACAGATCCAAAATCTTAGTTACGTACAGAACTGATCTTTGTTTTTAAGAACAACTTCTTACGGTATCCCAATACTTGAAATGAAATTTCTTTAGGCAACAACATTAACTTATTCTCGAGATGATTCCTGGTTGTGTTTGGTTTTCTTCTAGAGAATCAACATTAAAAAAAGAAATTGATGAAGAGAGAGCATCTTTACAAAAATCCATCAGTGACACTAGTGCCTTGATCACACAGAGAGATGAAGAGCTGGAAAAACTCAGAAATGAGGTAAGTGAGGAAAAGCAGGAAAAATCCCATGGAAAATCCCATGGGTTAGCAGTGTCTGACTTGTAACTGAAGAGTTGGCTGATCTATTTTACTTTCTTAACTGAGCATAGTTAAACCTTAGAATTAACTCTTTAGATGTCTCTGCATGCCCAGTTAGGTGAGTGCTGGCCTGTGTTTGTGGTGGCAGTTTAGCACTTTGTGTGTTGCCTTTGTGCTTCCATTTCATTCTGGAAGACCTAAACATTCTCAAATAACTGTTACAGATCACGGTGCTCCGTGGAGAAAATGCTTCTGCAAAAACCTTACAGTCAGTGGTTAAGACACTGGAGTCTGATAAGTTGAAACTTGAGGAAAAGGTGAAGAACTTGGAGCAAAAACTCAAGGCAAAAAGCGAACAGCCATTAACTGTAACCAGCCCCGCAGGTAAAAGAGAGAACTTCTTTATTTCTCTGTGCTTTCTGCTTTAATCTTGCAGATTTTGCAGTTGTTAGATGCATAGTTAAAATGAGATAGTCCACTATTTTCAGCCTCTGACTAAGCCATGGATGTTTCATACTTCAAATTACTGGTTGTTTATGCCTTGCTTTTTGTTTCTCTTTAAAGGTGACATAGCTGCTAATCTACTTCAAGATGAAAGTGCAGAAGATAAACAGGTATTTAATCTGAAACATCAGCAAGCTAAAACAGCAGTGTGTCTATAGGCAGAGTGAAATCTTCCCAAATACAGTTCTTAGCAGATTTTGGAAATCAGGTCTATAATAGACAGCTTTTTGTTTTCACCTTCTGCTTCTGAGGGGAAATGCCAATGGCTAGACTAACATGAGGAAGCAAGCAGGAGAACGAGAGGTAGAAACCATATGATTCTAACGGATTTAGGAAAAATGTGTATGAAAGGGTACAGTAATCGTAATGGACATGTAGAAAAAAGCAGTGCAACAGGCTGCCTGTGACAGCAAAGCCCTAGGATGTGTGGTTGGAATAGCAGCGCTGTTAAATCACTGGTGTTGGTCATACTGATTAAAATAGTCTTTAGTAGTGACACAGTCTGTACAGAGGTCAGAAGCAGTGCAATTAACCAATTAAGTAACCGCTAATTTCTTTTTTTTTCCCTCCCTGAATCCACCTGCTGATGACAATGCTTTCTTCTGATCAGCAAGAGGTTTGTTCCACTTCTTGCCGTACTTTCATTTTATTTGTGATGATAATTTGCCAAGCATTACCTGATTACTGCCAGCAGTACTTCTCCTGTGCTGTCTGCTGATCTCTGAGTGGCTCGGATTGCTTCAGGAAATGCCGTGTGGGTGCACTGTACTGCCTCGCAGCCACCACGGGGGTAGCTCAGGAGGTGACCTGACAAGCCCTGGTGCAGCCACTTGAGCAACAGGTCCAGATGAACAGAGATTCACTTCTGATCAGAATTACTCTGCTGGCTTTCATGCTGAAACAGTAACATTAGAAAAAGAGCTTGATCTGTTGGTGGTGGGTTGAGACCTATTAGCATCTGCCATTTTTAGGGCCATTCCTGTGGTGTTTGCTTTCTGTGGACACGCAGTCCTCAACCTTCTGACTGTGCTTGTTCTTTAATATCACAGATTGACTTCCTGAATTCAGTGATAGTAGATCTGCAAAGGAGAAATGAAGAATTAAACTTGAAAATACAGAGAATGTGTGAAGCAGCCCTCAATGGCAATGAAGAGGAGACAATCAACTATGACAGGTATAAATCCTAATGAGAAATCTCGGCTTGTGTTCCAGGAGGTGCTGGTAGGAGTCAGTTCTGTCAGCTGCACAACACATCAGCCTGGTTTCAGTAGCCACGACAAAGATGTACTTTCCTATTGAGTTTAGGTAGACTGAATCTATTTAGGTCTATTACTGCAGTGTACTGGATGGTGCAAAATGATCCCCGGTACTCACCTGCCACAAGTGCTGGTGTCTTGTAACATCTGCTGTCAGTCTTGGTTGAGGTCAGCCCTTTCCACATTACATAGAAGAGTCTTTGCTCTTAAGATGCCATTATCTACACTGAGATGGGGAGATCCAGTCAAAGAAACAGAATGAAAACCTATTTCCTAAATTGTGAGTTCTGATCTCTTCTATGAAGAAGAGAAACCCTGTGCTTTTCAGATAATGCCTCTATGTGTGCATGTTTACACAGAGCAGTTTGCACAGTGAATAGCATCGTGTTAGGGAATATGGGGTACTGTGATCTTCAGGAGAGTTTTTGTAATGATTTTTTTTATTGCCCACTGTGGTATGTCGTAGTTTCAGTAGTTGTGAGATTGCTTACTGGGAGGGAAGCAGAACCACCTTCTTTAGGAGAGAGAACTGCTCTGCTTGATATGCGCTGGTGCTGATCTTGCAGTGAGGAAGAAGGCCTGTCCAAGAAGACGCCTCGCCTCTTCTGCGACATCTGCGGCTGCTTTGATCTCCACGACACCGAGGACTGCCCGACCCAGGCGCAGATGCTGGAGGAGCCTCCACACTCCACGTACCACGGCAGCCGGCGGGAGGAGCGGCCCTACTGCGACACCTGCGAGATGTTTGGGCACTGGACAGCCGACTGCAACGACGACGAGACCTTCTGACGCAGCACACGGCCAGGGCCGGCCTGTCTGTGTGCCCATCGGACACTTTACACAACCAGCATTTCCATGTGCTGAATGTCAGGACAAGGGATGGTGTTTCTTGACCCCCTTGTTCCCTTTCCCTTTGCCCATCCACTTTAGAACCAGTAAATTGATAAATATTTTCCTCCTCCACTAATAAGTACCCCCTTTCCCTTTATTAAACTCAAGTGAGATATAAATAAATGATTTAATGGATGACTTTATGCTGTTTCTTCCCAGACTCTGGGTTTGTTTCAGCTCTAACACGTCGTGCCCCCGTGCTGTTGGATCTATTGATGGGAAAACATGTATAGGAACAAAGCACTATAGTTATATTAAAGCTTATTTAAATACTTTAAAATTATGCTGTTAATTTTCATATTTGCACTAAACCATTTTAAGGCTGCATTTGTACATTTAGATTTTTAAGCTTTTTTTGACACTGGACTGGGTTGAGAACCATGTTGTGTTTATTTTCATTTACTCGTTTGCTCGCAGTTTGTGCCCCTGGCCGCCAGCTGTGCCTCTGGCGCAGAGGGCTGCAGTACAACGCCTTGGGTGTGCGGTACAGACGGGGTGAGGCGCTGCTGTGGGCTTTAGAAACCCATCTGCTGTGCACACCTGAAACAGTTTGAGGCATGCCTTTTTTTTTCTTTTGCATTCTTTCACCTTCTATACAGTGAGCGTGTGTGTGTGTATATATACATATATATATTAAAGTTCTATTTTGAGAAAAAAAGCGTTTGCTCTCTTCTGTTCTGTTCCCCTAGCGCTGCACGCGGTGCCGGCCTCCTCCCGCTGCGTTTCCCCTGGCGCCCACCAGGGGGCGCTATGCGGCCGGACAGCCCCCGCAGGTCCCGGCACCGCCTCGGCTGTCACGTGACGCGTCAGCTGACCGCCGCCGCCGGGTGGGAGCGATGGCGGCTCACCTGAGCTCGGGGCGCGTGAACCTGACGGCGCTGCGCGAGGCGGGGCGGAGGGAGCTGCGCGAGTTCCTCGATAAGTGCGCGGGCTCCAAGGTGAGGGGCGCGGCGGTGGGGAGGGGAGCCCAGCCGGCAGGCCGCGGCTCAGCGCCGCTCTGTCCCTCCGCAGGCCATCGTGTGGGACGAGTACCTGACCGGACCGTTCGGGCTGATCGCGCAGTACTCGCTGCTCAAGGTGAGTCTTTCTTTTAATCGTGATTGGTTTCCAAAATGGAGGCAGCGGCTGCAGCTGATGCTTCGTCTTCCGGCAGGAGCATGAGGTGGAGAAGATGTTCACGCTGAAGCCGGGCCGCCTGCCCCAGGCCGACGTCAGGAACATCATCTTCTTCGTGAGGCCCAGGCTGGAGCTGATGGACATCATCACGGACAACGTGCGCAGGTACGGCCGTGCTGGGGGGGCGCCAGCGGTGGCTGAGCGTCCAGAGGGCCGGGTAACAAAGATCTCACTTATTCGGGAGTAGGAGGTTATGATTGCAGGTTTCCTGAGCTCAGAGCCCTCAGTCTGTGCTGCGGAGTCACTGCTGTGACTGTTTGCCCGGCCCCTGCCCTCATTCTTCCAGGGAGGACAGAGGCCGTTCTCCCCAGAGGGACTTCCACATCCTTTTCGTGCCGCGCCGCAGCCTGCTGTGCGAGCAGTGGCTGAAGGAGCAGGGCGTGCTGGGCTCCTTCATCCACCGGGAGCAGTACAGCCTGGACCTGATACCCTTCGATGGGGACCTGCTGTCCATGGAGTCTGAGAGCACGTTCAAGGTAAGAGCTTGGCTTTAAGGCAGCTGCTTTGTGCTGGATCCAGGAGTCAGGGTCAGAGGCTCTCAAATAGAAGGCTCGGCAGAGCAAATGCATCTTAGTTCTGAGAGCTGAACTGAGCCTGAACTCGTCCATTTGCTGTCTTACTAAACACTGCAGGAGCGTTGCTACACCAGGCTGCATCCCAACCCTCTGGCTATTAACCACCAGTGCTATTTTTACAAATCAGGTATTCATAAGGCTTAAAATAATCAGTCATTACAAAGAACCAGCACAATTCATGTCAACGTGCAGCAGAAAAGCTGTGTGCAGTGCTGTGCGTTACAAATTACTTGTTTTCTAAGAGCACTGCACCTTAGGACAGAAAGTTTTGAGACTTTCTTTGCTGTCTTGGCTGTATTAAACATAGTCAGGAGGCCTGCAGCTGCTTCTCAAACGCTGTGCTGAGCTGCTGTGTTCTTAGATGGGCTCTGATAAAGGCTCACTGCAGTTCAAGTCTGGCTCTCTTCCTTCTTTCTATCAAACCAGGAGTAGCACATTTTACAGTGATTGGTACCAAATGATTTACATAACAGCACAGATGAGGTCTGTATTTGCCAGTGGCCTCAGATTTTTCCCTAGCCTGTGCCTCCTCTGAACTGTTTGCATGGACCGTGTTCTGCTGCAGAAGCGGCTGTGTCAGGTGGACGCCTTCCATCGGGAATCCTCCTTGTTGTTTAGGAATGTTACTTGGAGAGTGACCAGACAAGCCTGTACCATGCGGCGAAGGGGCTGATGACTCTGCAGGCACTCTATGGGACCATCCCCCAGATTTTTGGGAAGGGCGAGTGTGCCCGGGTAAGGTGAACACTGCTGCGTAAGCAAATACATCTCATCCTTTGGGCCAAGTGTTTGGCTAAATGTCATCTGTGGAGTTTGTTTTTGAATCCAGATGCGTATTCTTGTAATATTGGAATTTCAGGATCACAGCCATCACGTTGTCATTATCTCAGGTCAAAAGGATCATTATTGCTGTTTCATAAGGCTTCCCGTCAGGGTTATCTGATGTTAGGTTTTGCTCATCAGTGCGCTACCTTTGTGCTTTCAGCAGTTCCTTCTATGGAGTTTAACACTTAGCCACTCCATTACCACCAAGGCTGAATAAAGCTGGAAATGTACAGTGCTCAAGCACTGTCTTTTCCTTCTCTCCCTTTTTCCTCTCCGATTAACCTATAGTTTAATTGGTACCTTTTGCAGTGAAGGAGCAGCTCGAGAGGAAGCCAGTGCTTTGGCCAGAGTTGCTGCCCTGCTAAGCTGCAGAGAGTAGCAGCAAAGGGTTCTGATTTTCTTGCTTTGTCCTGCCCCCACCTGACAGCAAGTTTGTACCTCTTGTTCCCTTCCTTTATACAGGATCGTGCCTCCATATTTGCACATGCCTATACAGCCTAGAAGTCAAATCCATCTGCCGTGGCTTGTACCACAACCAGACCAATGTGTTTCCCTTTCAGCACGTAGCTAACATGATGATCAGAATGAAGCGTGAGTTCCCTGGAAGCCAGAACTCAATATTTCCAGTCTTTGATACCCTCTTGTTGCTGGACCGCAATGTTGATCTGCTGACACCGTTAGCCACACAGCTGACATACGAAGGGCTGATTGATGAAATCTATGGAATTCAGAATAGTGAGTACTGCAGATCAAGTGGGCCTCTGGTCAATAGAAATGATAGTGCATGCCTTCACTGTCCAGCCTGGGTGGCTCCCTCAATGCCACACTGAGAGAAAGGGAAGTAGTTTGTGGGAGGTTAGTCGGGGTGTTCCCCTTCTCTTTGGGCAGCAGGCAGAATAACTCCAAAGGCATTTACAGGTTTGATGCTGTCCTGATGGCTGGCTGGAAGGCTGCCTCCAAACCTCTTTGGAAGCAGGGTACCTAGTGCTTGGCTTTTTACAAATGTATGTGTCTCTGGGTCCCCATGTGAGTACCAAGAGGCTCTCTTTTAATTAACACACGCATATTAAGTAGTTTTGCAATTTATAACAGCTTTGCTGACAAGAACTCTTTTCAGCTCAGGATACAGGTTTCACAGCATGCTTTGCTTAACTTACGTTGGTGAAGTCCTTATCAGAGTTATTTCTCTGCATTTGATAGCGTACGTGAAACTCCCTCCTGAGAAGTTTGCCCCGAAGAAGCAAGGTGAGGGTGGCAAAGATCTCCCCACAGAGCCCAAGAAACTCCAGCTGAACTCAGCTGAGGAGCTGTATGCTGAAATCCGAGACAAGAACTTCAATGCTGTGGGGTCAGTGCTGAGCAAGAAAGCCAAGATCATCTCAGCAGCCTTCGAGGTGAGGCCAGTATCCAACCATGCATCGCTCGGCTGTTCCTGACATCAGATAGACATGGTCTGTGCTAAGCAAGGCTGCGACAACAGCTTGAGCTGCTGCCAGGACTAATCCCCAGCCAGAGAACACTGGTATTTTGACTTTGCTTCATTTCTGCCACGTTTAAGAAGAGGTAGTGGTACCTTAAATGAAATAGTGTGTGCTTAGCCTCATCTCCTACAAGATGTCTGTTACTGCAGTATTAGTGCTGATGGTGCTAAAGATGGATTATTTGTACTGTTGCCTTTTAATTTACTTATTTATTTTAACAAGAGGGAAAAAAAATTGTCAGAGGTAATAGGTGATAATGAAACAGCACCATATTGGCAGAAGACTTCTTAAATTGCAGGCTTCTCATTATCACTCTCCTGCCTGCACTTGCCCACTTACTTAAATTCTTCACATGTGTCAATTTATTTATATTCTAAGTTGCAGCAAGAGGCACATAGCCCACATGAAATACAGACCTCTGGGCTGCTCTGAGTGCTGAAGTCTGCATTGTGCTTCATCTGACCATTGCCCCAAACCTAGGGCACTGTGGCAGCCAGTCACAGTGAAGGGCAGACTTCCCCTTGTGGGAAAGTGTCCCCCATCTCTGACTGCATTTGCCTAGAGCTCCCTGTCTGCTGGCAGCCAGTAAAGTAATTCATCTGCATGAAAAAAGGTAGTTCTTGCTGGAAGGGAACCTGAGGAACGGATAGTGACAGATAGTGAGAAAGGAGATTGGCAGCATTGGTATAATGGAAAAAAAAACAGCCTCTATTCCTGTTGTATTATGACTTGCCTCTTCTACCAAAGCGCTGTCACAGGAAATGCCGTGATTTCAGTGTGAATGTGCAACTTTTCTGGCAAAATACTGTACATCTCTAATGGTATTTGCTGTTGCACTGTGTTCCGTAAAAGACGGGTCCAGTTGGTGGGTGGCTGATTGATCTGAACAACACCTAACCCCAGCGATGGATTTATTTCTTTAGGAAAGACACCACGCAAAAACTGTTGGAGAGATTAAGCAGTTTGTCTCACAGCTGCCACACATGCAGGCAGCAAGGAGTTCTCTGGCAAACCACACCTCCATTGCAGAACTCATCAAAGACATCACCAGTGAGTATTCAGTTGTTGAATAGTCGGACTAATTGGAAGTAGCACTGATCCACATCGTTCAGCTTGACAAAAATTGTGTTTGTTCCACTCAGTGCATCTCTGCTACTGTCAAACGTAGAAAATACGCTGTCAGTTGCTACTGTATGGGTTTTTATTCTTTTTTCACAGCATCCGAAGATTTTTTTGATAATTTAACAGTAGAACAGGAGTTCATGTCTGGAATAGACACAGATAAGGTAAGCAGATGATGACAGCTAGTAACTCTTCAAAAAAATTGTATCTATTTATATATTTTTCTTTGTTTTCTCCTTTTTTTTGAGAGAGAGAGAAAACATTTGATCTGGATAACGTCTGGCTCCATCCATGTGTGTATCCATGTGTGTTTGCAGCAGACTATTCCAAGTGAGGTGTATCACTGGTCCTACTTAGAGACACTCCTGTACTGTGTGCTCTGCCAGGCTCTGGTTCCCTCCCTTTGCCCACAGCGCAGGTGACCACAGTTGGAGTGCTTTGTACAGCAGCACTGTGCACTGGAAGGAAGATGCTCAGTAGAATCAGTGCTGATCACTGTTATACAGGTGGTTCTGAGCTGCCTGGAGAGCAGCTGCATCTCCTCTCTTGCCTTTCTGCAGACAGTAGTCAAAACCAGATCCTCCTTTCCAGGTCTGCTAGGTGCTTTTAACAGGGTTTTTCATTTTATTTTAATAGGTTAACAATTACATTGAAGACTGCATTGCTCAAAAACATTCATTGATCAAGATCCTACGTCTCGTTTGCTTGCAATCTGTGTGCAATAATGGACTGAAGCAGAAGGTTCTGGACCATTATAAAAGAGAGATTCTCCAGGTTGGGCTGTAACTTTTGCATTGAGAAATGTATGAGAAAATCTACCTCAAAGCCTCCACTCTATAGCTTGTGTATTATAGACAGATGCATCTTGTAGAGAGGTAGTGTTAGGACGTCAGCTGTGTACAGACAGAGGCTGAGGCTTGTTGGGCTGGCAGCTGTGACACAGGAAGTGCTTAAATCTGTCACACAATACGCAGATACAGAGAGGGTTATATCATTAAGCGTTTTGCAATCATGATTTAAATGCTCTAAATGGGATACGCAGTAGGGAGACTTTAAGCATTTTTTAGATTAAAAAAGAGAAAGTAAGAGGCAAAAATGTTAAACACTCTGGTCATAGACTATCGGCGTGGCATTAAAAACAACTTCTTCATGTTACAGACTTATGGTTATGAACATATACTGACCTTAAACAACTTAGAAAAGGCTGGGCTCCTGAAGCTGCAGACAGGTGGTAGGAATAACTACCCAACAATCCGAAAAACCCTGCGCTTATGGATGGATGATGTTAATGAGCAGGTAAGCAGATGCTTCCACAGCGACAGCTATATCTAACACCACAGGATTGTATGCAAAAGGAAAAGTAGCAGCTTTATGGTGCGGCTTTCCAAGCATGAAGTAGCAGTCACATGGTGCTCACTCTGCTCTCCCCTGCAGAACCCCAACGACATCTCCTATGTGTACAGTGGCTACGCGCCGCTGAGCGTTCGCCTGGCACAGCTGCTTGCAAGGCCCGGGTGGCGGAGCATAGAGGAGGTGTTGAAAATGCTGCCAGGCCCCCACTTTGAGGAGCGGCA
>PPHD01023695.1:0-12384 GCA_002909625.1 Bambusicola thoracicus
GGCAGCCTGGTCTGGTATTAAATATGGAGGTTGGTGGCCCTGCCTGTGGAGGGGGTTGGAGCTTCGCGATCCTCGAGGTCTCTTCCACCCCAAGGCATTCTGTGATCCTGTAAAGCTCATCTCTCTCTGCAACTACATGGAAGAAGACTACAGTGAAGAGCACGTTGGTCTCTTTTTAAGGTGAAAAGTAACAGAACGTGAGGCAACAGCATCAAGTTGCACCAGAAGATGGTTAGATTGTCCAGGGAGGAGATGGAGTCGCCATCCCTGGAGGTATTTAAGAGATGCATGGACATGTTGCTCAGGAGCATAGCTTAGCAATGGACTTGTGGCATTAGGTGATGGTTGGGAAAGGACCCCAAAGATCCTTTCTAACCTAAATGATTCTACGATTCTAAGTCTGTATACAGTATCTGCAATTCAACAGAAATGGCAGAGCAACAGTGTCACTTTCTGATTTTAGTATTAAACTACAAATCGATAGACTCACAGTACTCAAATATCACTCATCTCCCAGAAGGCTGGGGGCATGTTTTTCCATTGCTGTTCTGTACGTGTTGTCCTCCAGCAAACACCCTGACATACAAAATAACAATTTTCTATCTCCCCCCTCACACACCAGTCTCTGAATGGCAATATAAATTGAGTTCTCCCAAAGAGTGAGTAATTCACCTGCCTTTGCTTGTCCCTGTCCTCCAAGGAAGAAAGCAGAGCAGTAGTGCTCTCACAAGTTCATTTGATTGGCAAATGCCTGAGGTGTTCTACTGATCTTTAGATGCATTCAGAATCTAATAAAACCTTTGACACTAGGGCTGGAATATTTCACACGCTGTAGTTTAGTTTAATTTCTTGTTTATCAGACTACTGCCAAACAAGAGGATATTCCACGAAAGCTTATGCAGTCCTTGAAGAGATAGGAACTGTTTACAAAATAGTGTGCACTCATGCAAGCCCACATATCCTGGTGTTTAACCCTCAACGAAGATGTTTTATTTGTTTTAAATATTCTGGACTGAAGCACTCTGCTACGGAAATATCTCTATACATAAACCCAGGGGGAAATTTGACATTTTTGCTATCTAGACTTCGTCTTGTAGAGCAACCATAAATACATAGATTTTTAGCAGATCCCTTTCACAAATGCATAAGCCATAAGATCATCACAAGTCAGCAGAATTTTCAGTTCTTGATGCTAAACAAGCCTGGTTTGTTCAGCTTCCCTAACAAGCCTACTTTCTAGTCACCAGGCACTTGACATTGCTCACTTCCAGTTCTCTTTCCCCTCTCCTGTAAGCACAACACACAGAACTGGTGCACGTCTGTCACCTTCACCGAGGGACGTGGTTTAGTGGGCATAAGTGATGAGTTAATGGCTGGACTAGATGATCTTAGTGGTCTTTTCCAACCTTAATGATTCTATGATTTTAAGGTCTTTCTGAACAATTACAACCGCAGCAGTAAGGGATACTGTAGAGATCCATGGTGGTGGTCCTCTGGGAAAAGGCTATTAGAATTTATTATTAAAAAAATATATAGGTACTGTTGAACCTGCTCAGGCTGGATAGGTGACTTATAGATGCCATTTGGACATACTTCACAGGGACATGAAAGCAAAGACTCTTGCTCCAGTCACACATTCACTGAATATACTGATGTTGTGTGTCAGTGACAACGTGTAGTGCCCTGTTGTGACAGCTGTCTCATCAGCAAATGCTCCAAGTGCCAGTGGAGCTTAAAGGAGTATGTGGCTGGAGCAAGAGTCCTTGCTTTCATGCCCTTAAGGGCTCCCAAGTATCTCTGAAAGTGACATTAATTCCCAAAAGGCCAGAGGAGAGAGGAGGGGGGATGCTGTTTCCAGGGAGTACCTTGTTGTGCTTGCAGGTGGAGGAGCCCTTGTGCTTCCACATCCGTGGAGCTCTCTCCTCCTGCTCCCACAGGTCTCAGCCAAAACTCAACTTTTTCTTCCCTGAAACCTCTCATACCTGCAGATTGATGGGCTTCACCCTTAGACCAAGGCTATGTAGATTATTAACACACAAAAGCCATACAAAAACCTTTGACCTGCTGGAAGCAATAACCTAGTGACTTAACATTTTGTTCACTACTACTGACTAATATAATGACAAAACCAAGCCATTAAATCACAAACTGTCACTAGCAGCTCGGAGCAATCAGATCCCTTTGGGATCAGCAGAAGCATGAAGACTCATGTAAATTCCCATTTCACACCTGCACTGAATTGCAGGCAGTACCATGAATCACCTTCTTTCACAAGCTTTCAGCCCCCACCCCACTTCCCTGTGCCTGCTAACAGGACTAAGCACAATTGGATAATCGAAAGGTTTTGAGTCACGTAAGCGTTTGAGATTTAGGTGATGTCAATTTGTATACTTACAAACAGAGGACAAAAAAAAGTCTGAATCACAGCACATGAGCTCTGAATTCAGTTCTGAAGTTTTAAAATAGCCTTGTCACCACACAACCAAGCAACCATGCCCAAAGCTGGATACATACTCCCTCTTTCGTCAACAAATCTCTGCTCCTGCCTTTCCCTAATTGATGCATTACCTTGAGTTGTCATATCCCATTATACACGATGTGACATAAGATGACATGAATAATGCATCCCACTTTGATATGAACAAATTCATCACATTAGCTTAGGGGAAGAAAACAGAAAAACAAGAGTTCTGAGCAGCAGTTTACTTGAATCATTGCATTGTTAACTACTTGACTTCCTCTCTCACTGAAGAGCAACAAAAAGGCCAAAGTGAAAAGAATTTATTTCCTCAGAAAAAGCATTTAGGAAAGCTTTCACAGACTTATTTTTCTTCCAAATTCAACAAAAGTTAAATGAGTCACTTCAGCTTTGGTTGGCATCGAACTATTGGTCACTGGATGGTCATAGAGCTCCATGTTTCTTTAAGAAGTGAAGGAGATAAGAAAGGACCTTCTTTGCTGGCTGATTCCTTGCCTAAGCAGACTTCCCCCTCTCTTCCCAGTGTTGTTGAACAAACTGGATGGCCGTAGATGCTAGAATCCAAAGTGAAGAAAGCCAAATACATCTAAGTTTTTACCCATTGCGCTGTCACGATAGCTGGATGAGTGGGAAACCATCTGCTTCCTTGAGATGAAAAAGCAGGAGAGCGCACTACAGTTGTCAGAGCAGCATATCCTTTAAGATACAGCACCTGTCCTTCCCATTCCTTCCAATTTATGGGGATTTTGGCTTGGGCCAAATTCATGCTACATTAGGAATGAGAGTAACCTCCTGTGATACCATACCCAGAATGAATTTGGCAGCATGACTTCAGTTCATTCATTCTCAGGGGTGATATTTCAGAGAGCTTGATCCATGATGCACAGTAGGCAAATTTACACCGACGCTGTAGGGGACTAATTTAATTTATGATCAGGTGGTACCACTGCCTGGTAGAACAGGTTTCAACTGAAGACGTTTGGTTTGAGGAATTAAATAATAAGGAAATACATTTTTCATCACCAGCAATAAGTTCCGTTGAGCTTTCGCACAGCAACGCTATTAGTGCAGCACAGAATCCAAGGACATCCAATTTGATAATCCTTCTCACTGGAAGGCAGCTGAAGCAGCATCTGATTTAGAGACAATTAACTTTCAGCTGAGACAGAATGGTATCAGGGAGCAGTCAGAACTAAAACCTAATCTTTCTGATGTGTATGAATTTCAAGAATTTTTCAGCTCCAAGAGTGCTGTCACTGCTATAAACAGGATTACAGGCAGATGTATAAAACTGACAGATTTCCCCTATCACAAATATAGTAGCTGCAAATACTGTTCAAGGAAAAACCTTGATCTCCTCGCTTTCTAGATAGCTGCTACAATTTGAAACCATCCTTTAAAGACTTCCTAAGCTCTAACTCAACTTCATTACTGAAAGTAGTTTGTCAGATCCTGATGAACAAACTAATCAATGTGCTTCCCCCCCGAAATCAGCTGTAGTGGATCTTTGCCTTGTTTACATGGCAGTAAATGCCCAGATTTAGTCACAATTGTGATTCATGCTAATATTTGGCCTTTTCAGAGGAATGCTTTCCTCAACAATGATCTGCCCAAACTGTACAATTCCTTCTGAGACAGTGCCAAGAATGGCACGAGTGGTCAAATTGTGTGGGCAGGTGGAGGCGGTGGTAGGGCATGGCAGCCCAGTGCTGATGGTGCCAGAGCCTCCCTGACCCCACTCCTCACAGCCAGGAGTGAGGGACCCTTGGACAGGACAGCACCAGCTCTGCCCTGGCTGATACTAGAAAGTCATTTTTGCTTGAAGACCACTGATTCTTTTCTAAGACATACAGAAGAGCCCAGTGCCTGGCACCTCGATTTACTGCTCTAAGGTAGGCTTCTGTCCAGCTTTTCTAAAAAAAAATTCCTTCTACAAATGTATTCTGCATGAATCTGAAGGCAGAGCCATATCCCTGGTAATACTGCAGATGGTCTCAGTCATGCAACGTGGTTGGCAGCTTCAGAGCAATCCTCATCCTTTCATGGAAGCCAAAATGAAATCAGTTTTCAAAGAGCTTGGCCTCTCAGGCTAGGTATTCAGGGAAGAACTGGGCTCTGTTAGGACACCTCTACTCTGCATCCATCACAGCATAAAGCTGCCAACACAGAAGCTGCAACCAACGGGACTGCACAACCAACTCCAGCACTGAAGTCAGAGAATCTGTACTGGGTCAACAACAGGTTCAATGTGAATAGCACACCCATCCCCGTGCCCTTGCTGTCAACTGAGGTGCTGAGCATGGCTTTAGACACCTGCAGAGCCCATCAGAAACCACGGCCACTATGAGCATCAGGAACCCACTGAGCTTCCAAAAGATGAGAACATGGAGAGAGGCTCATTGCCTGAATGCCTGCCACAGGCATCCAAAATGAGCAACACACAGCCAGCAAAGGCACCAGAATAAACCACAGGAGACAGCAGAGCGAAACAACAACTAGAGATGAGCAGAAAGGAGCTTTGTTTTGTTAAAAGCTTAACATGCACAGCCTGGGAAAGCAGGTTTCAGACCCCAGCAGTCTCATCTAAACAGATTAACCCGAGCTTATTAGCAACAAGCAATTTTAACCAAGTCTTTTTAGCAACTGATTGCATTACATCAGCTGGGCTGTGTCAGCACCCACTTTCTGCTTCCAAAGCTGAGGAGGGCAGCGAGCCCATCAGCTTCAGGAAGGTTTTCCAGGTGCTTGGATCAAGCCTTGGGAAAACTCAAGTGTCAGCACACAGAAATCCGGCGCTGGCTGAGACCTCCTGTGGTATTCAAGACATCTGCATGGGGCTTACAGAAAAGCTCTTAGGAGGTCTGCAGCTTTTTCAAGTGGGAACTGGAGACCTTTGTGAGGAAAGCTGAGGGAACAGAGAGCTCCAGCTGCCAAGAGAGGCTGTGGGAGATCTGAGCATAAGTCTTAAATGACTGCTGCAAAGAGTTCTGTATATAGCATTTCTTGCAACTGTACAACATAGCAAGCTCAAAACTACAGATGTGTTAAACCTGGACCCAACAAAAGCTTGTTTGTGATGCAGCCACAGCTATACATTACAGAATTATTTAACAGAAAACTAGCTGAATTTTCAGTAAGTATATTTGCTCCTGTCACTCACTAATATACCTGCTGGCTAAAAGCAACAAGGGACTTCCAGCATGGCTAATATACTCTCTGTTATGGAAGAGTCAAGAATTACTGTATTCACTTCAGAAATCCATTGTCTCTCATGGTCGGTGCACAGCTGTCTGTGTTCCTAGCTCACTGGTAATTAACGTCAGTGAGAAGTAACATTAATCCCACATACTGCCAGAAGCAGGGAACAAGTCTCCTGGTATTTATGTCCTTCTCTCCCCTTAGCAGGGGGAAGTTTCCTCTTTGAATTGATTCAAGGGAGCTGTGATAACAACAGGACCTTGAAGGTGATTCTCTCACGTCTGAATTAAGAAATGAGAAAGAGAAGACCCAAGAAGACCTGAAGCAGAGATTAAATTTGCCCAGACTCAGTGGAGATAAGGATGGCAGTCCAGCACCTAAATATACCTGTGAGCTTCTTATTAGTTCTGAGATACGCTCCTCCTAAAAAGGTTTGTCTAGAATAAAGAGCAGCTGTAGTTTTTCCTTTTAAGTTAAATTTGTCCCTGCATAAGTAGAGCATTGCCCCGTGGAAGAGCTGCAGGGCCATCCTCACACTGATGACAGCAATGATGCACTGGTAGACTCCACCTTAAAGCACAGAGTGGAAAGTGTTGCTTGAAGAAGTCCACCCAAATGAGTAGTACTGAATGGTTTGAGACTGACGCTTTGAAGGCAGGCAGCAGGAAAGTCAGTGACAGATAGGGAACTGCAACAATTTCAACCAGAAACACAGCAATTCTGCCTCAGAACCACTTTAGTGGATCCCTCAGCATGGCAGAAGTTGAGAGAAGGCTTTTTTAGCTTCTGTAGCCTAGAGCGATTTCAGTGCATCTGACAGCACTGTTTACTGATGATTACTAATTGGTTAGTCTTGGAAACGATAAGCAATTAGAATAATTTCACCCTGAAGCACTTCCAATTCTCAGAATCTCCCAAAGACTCTCAGGTTGCTCAGAGTCCCACAAAGCAGCACTGCTCTACCAGGCACAGTAAGTCACATCACATTTTCAATCCTCCCTGCAAACATCAGCCTGAAAACAACTACTGGCAAATTCCCTGCAGGTCCAGTTCTGGAAGCTTTTGCCCCTTGCCATGGAGCATTCACCCACTCAGGTGAGGACCCATATGCCCAGCATGAGCCCAACGCCTCTGGGGCTGCTCAACAAACCAAGTGTTACTGCAGGGATTCTACACATGCCTACAATAAACAGTCAACCTGTTTCTGTCCATCACATTTACTCAATAAATTAGAAACATGGGAAGACAAATTCCTTGATCTTCACATGCTGATACTCCATAGGATCATTGGAGATGGAAGGGACCCTTAAAGGCCATCTGGTCCAAATTCTTGCACTGAGCAGGGACACCCACAGCTCCATCAGTGCTCAGAGCCCATCCAGCCCGACCTTGGGTGTCTGCAGGGATGGGGCACCACCACCTCTCTGGGCATACTTCTTGAATCCTTCCAACATCAGACACTGAACAACCTTCCATGCTGACTAACGTTACAAAGGAGAATGTACATTGCCATAAAGCTGTCCATTCAGTGGCCGTCCAGAGACAAGCGTGTGCGTTTTGCTGTGTACACTCAGAGTACATTGATATCCACTTAAAAGATAAAGCTAAAGAAAAGATTTGACCTCTCTGCTTATAGGCAGTCAGAAGGCAGATCACCATGGAAATCCAGGCAGCAGAGTACGAAGTGTGTTAGCTGTAGGGATGCAGAGCAGCCAACGGTGACAAACACATTCTGCTAAGGATGGTGCGATTTGCACACCACAAGATTCTGTTTATACAGCTATAGATGATACTGTAAGAGCTTTTAAAACCCCATTCCCTACCATCATCTTTTTGTTCCCTGTTATAAATACAAGCAGGAAATCCTAGAGGATCTCATCTTCAGAAATTAGCCCAGTCTCAAGAAAGCAACGACTTGGCGTTAAAAATCAAGACCATCACCCAGCTGCATTTAGAGAGGGGGAATCACTAGCCAGAGCCTTTGCCATATAATTACTTTGGATTCAATAGCCAGAAGAGCAATTTACGTTAGACTTCCACTCTGATCCAAGCAATTTATGCACGCTGAGGCTGCTCTCCAAGGCAGCACAATCAGCAGTAAAACCACATCCAATTGGATTCATTTGCTGTGTGCATACGGTGCTACCTAAGAGGGACAAAAGAAACAGAATTTCTCTGGCTATAGAAATTGAAATCTTGGTATGAGTGACCAAGACAAAGCTTGGAGGCATTTCAGGACAGTCCTACTGTAGAAAAATGCATCAAAAATAGTGTGGAGCTGCAGAGAAAGCATCACTGGTTGGTGCTTTTTGCTTTTAGCTGTCGGGGATGAAATCAAACGCCTCACTGAAGAGAATACAAAGAAGTTGCTACTTTATACAATGAACTGTTGTCATACTTCAAAAACCCTGACTCGATCGGCACAGACAGTCTTCTGTAAGTTCACTTCAGCTCTTAATGAAGCTTTTATTATATTCAGAGGGCTCTTCGCAGTCTGAGAATAGAAGTGCTTTTTAAAGGATTCTCACAGCAAAGTTAGGCAGTCAAGGAAAGGAGAGCTGAGGACATTCCTCATAGAACATTTTTCAGCACTGCTCCAATTCTGAGTCACATTTTCTCATGAAGTTAACATGGAACATCAAATAATGAGGGATAATGTAAGCCTTAATCCTCAGTCAATGATACCATGATGTAAACAGGATTATTCTTCCATGCACCAAAGAGATTTACATATTCCTAGATCTCCTCCAAAAAAACCAACACATCAGGTCTGCTAGATTCTGTTTCTCAACCCTTAATACAAACCCATGGAGAACACTCAAGATTAACTTCATCTCCCACGCAGGAGGTGAATACAGAGGAATTTTGGCATCCCAGATTGGACTGCAAATGGGAAAGAAGCCCCAAAAACAGTAGATGTAATTTGCAAGTAGAGCAAGATAGCATTATGTCTCATCAACTCCTTTCAAAATCACTTGAACCAAAGTGATATCCCTTGTTATGTTCTTCCACAGGTATATATCACTGTATATACTGAAGCTCACTTCCTGTGCAAGCTTTAATATCTTTGTCTCATTAATTAGGTAGTAGGAAGTACGCGTGAGAGGATGGAAAACCGAATCTTCCTATTCTACATTTCATGCTTTATTCCCTTTTCCCTTTTAGGTAAGGAGTCTGACATCTGCTGTTTTGCCCAACTAATAAAGTTAGTTTCTCCCCTAGGTAGCTCACCACCATTCATTCTTCCCTTGGCTGTGCTTCCATTTAGAGCGTTTGGCACAAAGCAGGATTAGGTTCTCCCATTAAAATCTTACTTCCCTTCTCTCTCAGTTTTATGTAGCACATTGCAGCGAGCAAGATTTGGCAGCCCTAGTACAGCATTCATTTAATTAGGAGAAATAGAGCTCTATTACACACGTGACCCACCCAAGAATTGCCCTGGTGCTGCAGTATCGCTGCTGGAAAAGAAGCCTTCAAAGCTACAAGGCAGCAATGCCCCAGCCTGGGTGCACCATTACCAGCTCCTGCCTGCTCAGAGCCCGTCCTCCTTGCACTCTTTGAAGAGAACTCTGCCATTGATCTGTTTTTACCAATCACCACAAAAAGAGAACAGCCTTTTAGCCAGGTAGCAACACCAGCCCCAGTGAACGGGACATGGATTGTTCACACAAAATAGCCTCGCAATTATTGTCTCTGATCTTCAGCAGTGAATACAAGAGCTGTTCTCATTTCAAGCTATTTAACCACGAGAAGATGTCAGGTTCCTATTATCAATCACTCAGCAGTAGCAATACTCACAGATAAGGTCAGGATTTGCTTCCATTGTCTCCAAAGACAAAAGTGTGCTTTGGCACGGAGCAGAGGAGACATCTCTGCAGAACAGATTCCCAAATTCAACTTGCTTGGGTGCCATCATTGGCAGTACAGTGACAGCAGCAGCCACCCCTGGCTCTGGGACAAGTTCTGCGTGCTGGCAAAGAACTGCAGCTTTCTGGGATTTTTATGTAGATTTTCAAATAACCTCCAAATCCTGAGAAGTTTGGAATCTCTGTGCATAAAGGAAAACTAGGATGCGCCTCCACAAAAGCAGCATGAGGTGAGGCTCAGCCGCATCATTCACTCCTGTCCTGGCCATTCTACAACACATCTGCACACCTGCTCTAGATTTGTCCTGTTTTATTCTCTGTTGCAAACAGGGAGCCATGAATGAGCTTAAGACAGGCTTGAAATGGCTGAGCACGTTCCTGAGCTACAGCCAATCTGAATTCACAGCATTGCAGCTCATAGAATGGCTTGGGTTGGGATGGAGCTCAAAAGATCACCCAGCTCCAGATTTGGACTCAGGGCCTGGAAAATGAAATCTAAGGGGCAGAAGTCTGAGAACAGAAAACTGAGCCTCGCAAACCATAAACATCAAAGAAACCACTCATAATAGCAATAGCTCATCCAGCAGATGTGCATATAAAGCTGGAAAGAATCTCATAACAGACCCATTATTTCAATATCAACTGATTGATTTATTTTTTTTTAAGGCATGATAACACTACTGTCTCTCCATATCCAAAAATAAAGTAATTGTCATTTTGCATTATGAGGAGGTATCAGAGAAAGCCACTCTTCCTTGTGGCTTTGATTCCCCTTAAAGCCAAGTGCTCTGTGGAAACTTTCGGGTAAGCTAAACTTCATTTTGAGAGTAGCACCATATATTAAATGCATTTCACAGCTTGGATCCTTTGGTACAAAACAGCTTAAAAAGAGAGTGCTATTTTATTAGGGCTGCCTGGTGGTGAAGTGACCCACAAATCACTGCATTTCAAGTGCCAAGTTGCTATGCAAACCCCGCCATCTCTTGCATGATATTGGAATCTTGCACTCAGGGTAAGAAGGGAAGTTGGAACCCACTCAAAGCAAACACTGTAGATCTTGTTTGGCAGTTTTTACAGCAGAAGTTTTATGTGGAGACAAGATGCTTGATGGTGATATGAGTATTATGCTGTACATGCAGTCCCCAAGACCTTCAGGTCTTGCAAGTGCTTATGCACATACATAAATGGAAGTAATTTCATTAAAAGCAGAGGCACTGTTCTAATGAAAAATGCTGTATCTGTCCCAAAACACTTGCAAAATTTGCCAGTCATAAACCCTGCTATGGGAAATGGTCTGGATTCCACCTCCAGTTTATCAAGAGGGGTTTGTTGCTGCTTTTGTTTTGTTTTCATTAATTGATCCCAGTCATCCTGAAATGGCAATCATGGCACTCACAAACTTGTGCAGCAAGCATCGTTCTTTAGCCCCAGTAGAGTTACAGGCATCTAAACATCCTCCCAGGATGACCATAGAGCAGTGCACAGCACAGGTTAATACCCCGTGGACCAGTAACAGCACAGTACAGCTTAATCTACATATTTCATCTTTTTTTCCTTCTAAGAGAGCAAATGCTTTCTGTATTTTCACACCCTGGCTCTGAGCTCCATGATCTTGTGCTGCCTCACAAGTCTCACTGCCAGTAGGTCCCCAGGTTTGTTTTTCCATTACCTTTCCAAACGTATGCCGAAGGCTCATAATGACAGGTGAGCAAAAAGAAGAGTTTCATTTGCACTGCTGTCAGAAACTTTCAGTTGCAGCTGGCAGAATAACTGACGTGGATAGAAGTACAGGAGTTCTAGGGGGAAAAGGCAGAAAATCTCTGGCACCACAACAGCCCCAACTTCCTCATTCCGATTCTTTACTGGTAGACAAGTAGAGCCAGCAGAGAGAGAGAGAAGAGCCTATAATGAGCCTCAGCCACATGGAAGAGAGCCGTTCCTGGTCCGAAAACACAATGCTGGAAATAGGCACAGTGATGTAAACATATCTCAATTTACAAAAGGAAATGGGTTGAAGATTAATCAGCAGAAGTTTCCAAATCAGTTGAATTTAGGATATGATACTTCGAGATACTTCTGCTTCACGAGTCCTTAAGAATCAATCAGATTGTTTTTTTGTCTGATTAAGAGGAGCAGTGCTATAAACCTGCAATCACAAGAGCTACGGAGTCCCTGTTTTCCAGGGAAAAAAATATGAGATTTTGGAACAGGCCTCCAGAATATGATGACCTTCATGTACTTGAGGAAAAGCAGTGGTGCTCTCTAGGCTCCAACTTCCAGCTATTAATCAGGAGGAGATTTTAGTGAGCACTAGAAAACCTCTGAGCTGTTTAATGAAGATGCTGGCTAGCCCTCCTCCAGCTAACGACACCATTAACGTGCATTATTGATAACCTTCTCTTCTAGCTGCTGAAGAGGCTGTAGAGCTCCAAGAAATAAAGCCCATCTCAGCAGCAGGGGCTCATTATGCGGAAAGATTCAACAGGAGCAGAGTCAGCTCTTGCAGAACAGCCTCAGTGCACAATGTGACAGGTCAGCCACTTGGACTCTCAGTACGCAGGTAGTCCAAGAGCTCTGATATCCATCACTGAAAGTAAACAGGGCTGAAACACCCTATGTCTCTGGGGGCACGGATCACCATCCTGCAGAAATGCTCATCCCTGACAGCAAAAAGAGTTTCCGCCAAGGGTCAGGCTTTGGAGAGCTACTTGACAGCCAGATCCAATGGGTCACTCTGTACTAGAATATTTCTCAGGATGTCATAGAATCATCATCATAGAATCATGAAGGCTGAAAAAGATCACTAGGATCCCCAAGTCCAACCCCAACCCACCCCACCAT
>PPHD01023696.1:0-12383 GCA_002909625.1 Bambusicola thoracicus
TACTATCAAGAAACGATTAGAAATAAAATTGGGGCAAAAAAAAAAATTCCCATACATCTTTATTAACACTTCTCATTTGATGAAGTGTTAGGAAAAATTCTAGTACGTTCCTCTTGTTTTTTTGGTCAGCTCATTTCCAAATGGGATGTATTTTACCACCTTTTAAATGAAGATGTTTTTTGCTTCAGGAAGCATTCATACCAAAGAATGGAAAAATCCTCCGACAAATGCTGCAACTTGTATGTTTAAAAGTCAGGAATGTTTCTAACCATAAATATTTTCCAATGAAATTATATTCTCTATACAAAAGACAACTTTCACTGAAAATTCACTATATTTCACAGAAAATTTGAGATAAGTGTCAGAGTGTCACTTTGCTGTGTGATTCAGAGAGCTACAGAGTCTGCATGATATGGCGTCTAGAGTTGTGTTTTTTTGCTTCGCCAGTATAGATTTATGAAGATTTATAGAGCCAATAACTTGAAGTACTTAGGAAGCTAAATCTTCATAAATATTCTAGAAAATGAAATCTTATGGTTTAAGAGTGCTACCTGTAATTTTAAAATACAAGAGAGGGTCATCCCAGCGGTATATGCGTGGACTCCTTCTCTCTCAAAGAAACAAAATAGAGGATGCTTTATAATAAAATAAAGGATGTAAATTCACTCAGTTTTCAGATAATTTTACCCAAGATATAAAATTTTTAGTTATTTCTTTATCATTTACCCTAACAATACTTTGCCGTGAGTTTTTGACAACTGAAGGAGTGAGGGAGCACTTCCACAGGTTCCCCACGGAATCTGTAGAGACTCCTCCATGGAGATCCTCAAAAGCCATGTGGATGTGCTCATGGGCACCCTGCTCTGAGTGCCTCAGCTTGAGCAGGAGTAGGACCAGATGACCTCCAGAAGTGCCTGCCAACATTGGCCATTCTGTTCATCAGCTAGACGCAATCAATGGTTAGTCTTCTGTTCAAGATAGGAAGCTGTTTAACTAAGTTATTTTCTTCCTTATGGTAAACAAACAATTCTGTTCTGCATAACTTTTCCCATTACCTTAATTTATATTCAAGCTTTGAGTTTAGACAATATCTTGATTGTGAGGGACAGCTGAAATAAATTGCAGAGAACTTAGGAATACTGACCTTTTAAAATTAATCACAGTGGAAAAATATCAAACTATAGAAGTTTCTGATAGTAATTGGGGGATGGGTTTAGCATGAAGAAATGATTTTTTCAGAATAAACTGTTAATATTACAGGATTTAATTTTGAATTCTTGCTTCCAAGAGGAAGCGGTTGGTCACCACCAGCCAGTTTGGCAGTGCTTAGCTCTAATTTTTTTTAATACGGTACCACTTCAAATGCGTTCTGGCCCCCAAAGATGTGGGAAGACAGAGCAGTTTCTTAGGAGAACTGCATAACAAAAAGCTATGTGTTATTCCGTTGAACTGTAGTGCAGCCTCCCCATCTGTTGGTGTAGTAAGCTCATCCCACTTGTTCAGAGGCTGAAGGAACTGAATGCTGCCATCTTTATTCTTAAATTATGTTGATTTAAAGGTGGTGATCCTGAGAAATACCACATTTAAGAGGAACTATGTGTTGTTTAGCTGCCAGAGAGAAGCCCTAAGCTTAGACATTCTGTGTCTAGGATGCCTGGTCCTACTAAAACTAGCTGAAGGAAAACTTCTCGTAAAGCACTATCTTGTAAGTAGATGTAGTTCACTCTGAAATAAGTTTTAGGCCAGCTTGGCTCTTTGTGAATTCAAGAGAGTGAACCATCATCAAAGTCAAATCAAAATGAATTATAAACAAGTTTTTTTGTGTGTTAGTTGCTTGTTTTTCTTTTTTTTTTTTTAACTCCAGAACAATATGAATACTTCATACAAATTACTTCTACTGAGGAGAGAGAGAGGAAGGAGGTCAAGATGCATTTGTCCAATAGGCAGGAAAAAGTTCTCAGCAGAAGCTATTCTGTGAAATAACAGAGACCAAGTGAGAGCTGCTTTCAGAATTAAGTTAATGTAAATTAAGCTCTGTCTAGCATGAGGAAAAAAGCTTTTCATACTGCTGTTTTTTTAATCACTACTGGTAGTCATACTAATCATGAGATGAAGCCAACTCTTTATAGGAACACTTTGTTATTAGTGTAGGAATATCAAGTAAACTTACCAAGGCAGACAAAGTAGACTCTAGCAAAAATTAGGTCTTGTAAGCTGTTCTTGATGTTTATTTTTGTGGTTTTACTTTGTTTTATGCTGATATAACTGCATTTGCCTGAGAATTTTTCCTGGGAAGCTAATACTAAATTCAGCATTAATATAGAGGTTACCGGTTTGGATCCCCAAATTCAAAGTACCAGATCCAGCTTATTCTCTAAGTTATCTTGGGAATGAGTTATGAAAATAAAAAAAAATATACCTTACAAATCTTATTAAAGGAGGATTTCCTTTTTTCAGTAATTGAGCTCAAGTTGTTCCAGAACATTTTATTTAAGTTTCTCAGAAACTAAAGATTCTGAGAAATTTCTCGTTCTCTTGGGACAACCCATCAGAGAAGTCACAGAATCATAGAATTGTAGGGGCTGGAAGGAACTTCTGGAGACCATTTAGTCCAATTCCCTGCTAGAGCAGGTACCCTACAGTAGGTTGCATAGGGAAGCATTTAGGCAGGCTTTGAATATCGGCAGGGAATGAAACTCCACAAATGTTGATCTATCACCCTTAAAATAAAGAGATTTTTCTTCATATGGAACATCCTGTGTTCCAGTTTGTGTCCACTGCCCCTTGTACTGTCTCTGAGCACTGCTGAAAAAAGCCTGGCCCCATCTACAGTACAGGCAGGGTATTCTACAAATCTGACTTCCACTCAGTGAAAATTCTTCAAATTCATATTGCCAAAGGGAAATTCTTCAGGTTTATGAAAACGTATCTCCATAATCTTTGTAATGTTTTCCTAGGTATCTGAGCATAAAATAAAGCACATAGGGATAAGCAGTATTTCTAGTGAAAGTATTTCTATCACAAGTGTTCTCTTCAGTCTACACATCTAAATACTATCAAATCAGTTGGGGCTGAGCGAAGGATGACAAAGTGTTACTTTTCTAGCTCTGACAGTGCTCCAACGCTGCTTAGTCCTCTCCTGCTAAGACTGTAAGTTTCAGACAAGTGTAAGCAAAATGAGGGGTAAGACAGAATAAGTAATTTCCTGAATTACTAAATCATTTTGTTACAGTAGTATGCAGAGTCTCTTACAGTAGAGGAGTGGATAAGCAGTCATTCATTGAGAGGAAGGGCATATTCATCAGTGTTAGGTGCAAAAAAATAGTTCTAGCCTTTGAGTCACTCAGTGAACATCAAATCAAAGTGCCACCTGGAATAAGTCAGGCCTGCAACTCACTGTCCCACGTGTCAAAGTACTGCTTCTAGTAATATTCAGGAAAACTTAAAAGTGTGTGTGTGTGTGTGTGTGTTTTGAGTCCATATTCTCTTAGGCTAAAAGCACAAAAATTTAATTTCACTCCTCAGGAGACTGAATTGCAAGTGTAGAAAGTAATTAACCATTACCAACTGATGTATGTTATAGTGCTGGAGAGGAAACTGCAGAGAGTAAGGAACAATTATCTCCTGGTAGTAAAGCTCCGAGGAGCTTTTCCCTGCTTATTAAACATAAGTTATAGAAGGTAAGAGGGATGAGGCAGAGAAGGCAAATGCCTGAAACCTGTGTACCTGATAAGCATAGCAATGATGTGAATATAGATGCTCTAGTATAGACCCCTGTAGGAAACTTCTTAATGTAACTGTGTGCTCTTTACTGCTGTGAAACTGTAGTAAAGACTGTTGAGCCTTCTACTGAAAATTGTGGCTAAACTCTTTTTGAGTTTATTTTCTTATGTGTAAAGCAGGAGTATAAGAGGGTACATTTCTTAACAAAAAGCATGTAGCCTGAAACAATTCTGCTTCCTTGAGATTCTGGATGGAAATAACAAAGTGCAAGAATAACAATAAAACAGCAGTAGAAAGCTGAAGTTGTTTATCTCCAGGTAAACAGATTAAAGTCTCTAGTACTACAGTTACTATATTCACTTATAATTAGTAAATAAGCAGAAATTTTCAAAACTCTAAAAAGTCATAGGTGTGAGGAAAACTAAAATATGGTCTTCATTTCTGACATTAAAAATGGTTTTCTTAAGCGCTGAAGAGCATACTGGGGGGAATTTATTCCCACTTCAGTCTGTAATAATTGCAGGTAGATTTTGGACAGACACCACAATACACACAACCTCTGAAAGGATGGAGTAGCTGAGGCTTTGATGAGAGCTGTTACATTGGGCTTTTTTTCTAAGTTTACATGACATACTCAGATAACCTCAGCTGCACTCTTAACAAAACAGTGCTCACATGGTCTATTTCTTCTTTCAGTTTATAGTTTGGTCTGCTGATTTTGCTCTTCTCCATACTTAGAAATATTACATACAGTGAGAAAGAATAAACAATTCTTCAAAGCAGCTAACAGCTGGGTCAAAGCTTCTAATTTTGTACATTTGTTTTGATAAGCCTTATGCTAATTAATATATTTATTTTTAAATTATCTTACGATCCAAGGAACACAAAACCTGCTGGGTACCTGAGAATTAGAAAAGCATGGGAAAACTATAATCTACAGCCAAAGAACAACAGCTGATAAAGTTCTGACATTCCTTGCTCTGCCCAGACTTTCCAGCTTTCCTGTTCCCATGAAGTTTTCTTAGAGGAAATATGTAGTTTCCCTAGGATTTTTTTTTTTTTTTTTTGTAAAATACTGCATTTTGAAAACAGTAATTCAAGAATTTGCAGTGTGGACATTGCAGCATACTTCTCTCTTAGCAACCATTTGTACCCAAAATTTCTGAGCTAATTAAGGAGCGTCGTCATTCTGTCAGCTGAATCATAGAATGGCTTGGGTTGGAAGGGACCCTGAAGATCATCTAGTTCCAATCCTCCTGCTGTAGGCAGGGATACCTCCCTCTAGACCAGGCTGCTCAAAGCCCCAGCCAGCCTAGCCTTGAATGCTTCCAGGGTGGGGTCATCCACAGACTCATTGGGCAACCTGTTTCAGTGTCTCACCACCCTCACAGTAAAGAGCTTCTTCCTGATAGTCTAAATCTACACTCTTCCAGTTTAAAACCATTTCCTTTTGTCCTGTCACTACCTCCCCTTATCAAAAGTCCCTCCCCAGCTTTCCTGTAGGCCCCTTTCAGGTACTGGAAGGCCACTATAAAGTCCTCCAGGAGCCTTCTCTTCTCCAGGCTGAAGAGCCCCAGCTCTCTCAGCCTATCCTTGTAGGGGAGATGCTCCAGCCCTCGGATCAAATTTGTGGCCCTCCTCTGGATCTGCTCCAACAACTCCATACCCTTCTTGTGCTGGGGGCTCTAGAACTGAATGCAGTACTGCAGGTGGAGTCTGATGACAGTTGAGCAGAGGGGCAGAAATCACGTCTCTTGCCCTGCTGGTCGCTCTTCTCTTGATGCAACCCAGGATTCAGGGCTGCAAGAGCACACTGCTGGCCCATGCTGATTCTTTCATCAACCAACACTCCCAAATACTTCTCAGGGCTGTCTCAAGCCATTCTTCAACCAACCTGTACTTGTGCTAGGGATTGGCATGGTGCAGGATCTTGCACCTGGCCTTGTTGAATTTCAGGAGGTTGGCATGGGCCCTCCTCTCAAACCTGTCCAGGTTCCTCTGGATAGCATCCCTTCCATCTAGTGTGTCAACTGCACCACTCTGCTTGGTATTGTCTGCAAACCTGCTGAGGGTGCACTCGATGCCACTGTCCATGTTGCCTACACAGACATTAAATGGACATTGAGCTATTGAATGCAACTCTTTGAGTGCAAACATCCAGCCACTTCCTTATCCAGCGAGTGTTCCATCCATTGAATCCATTTTTCTCCAATCTGAGACTTTGAAATGTCCCTCTTCAACATTTGAGACTGTGTGAGAAAAGGATGGTAAGGAAAAAGTAACTTCTGCTCGCAACAGAAAGTGAGAATGGAGTCTCTCCAATGAATCCTAACAAAAGACTCCTGATCATCAACAGAATAAATTAAAAATAACTTAAAACTGATGACTAAGGAAATAAGGTTTCCAAATGTTCCCCCCCACTATCTCAGATGCATACACTTCCATCTTCTACACACCTTTATTGCAGCCACAAGAAAAATTCTGAATGTAATATGGAGGCCTAAATGTAATCCCAGTTTCACATTGTAGCACTACATGCACAGCATTACTACATTTACTCACTAGGCAGAATAAGAAGTCTGAACTACACTCCATAAATACTGATTGTAAGTGAGTACAAGAAACTGAATTTTCAATTTGAAACTTTCACTCATAATGAAAAGTACCCTTCTAATGCATCAAGCTTCAGTAATAACACCTCTTTTAAAGAGACCTCACTAAACAACTATAACACGACTATACAGGCATCTTCTGTACCACTGAATACGAGTTAGTGTACAGTCTCAGGTGCTGAAAGCAAGTAGGTTGCTTTCTTTCTATGTATTTTTGAAGGTTAGCTAAAAAAATTGATTCACTGGATCAATTTAATTGATTTGTCATTAAATTGATGCAAGAAACTTACAAATGCTTCATACACTCATAATGGTATTGTTGTGCTGTAGAAGATTAGGAAACTGCCATTTTTAAGGATCTTAAATTTAAGAGAGCGTTGGTAGCAGTCTGAGTAATACCCCATCTTAAATGCTAAACAACTGCTGCTCTGACTAACTTCAAGTGATGTTACCTTTACATACACTTACAAAATGTAATCTGTTGTTAACTCTGTGGTTTATTGTTTAATTTTGCTGGATTGTAGCTGAATGGAGTTGAATGTAGAGTGCAAGTAAAAGGATCCTTCTTCCAGGAAAGGCTGAATGTCACCGTAGTTTCAAGATATTGAGCAGCACAATGGACTTTACCATAGCTGATAAAAAATTACCTAGAATGTCAAAGAAGGAATGAGAAGTGTGTGGGGAAAAGGAGTAAAAGTTCAGTGTTTAAACATTCACAAAGTAAAGGAGAAAAATCTTTATTTTTCTCTTGCAAAATAAATTATTTAATCATGAAATGAGCAGCCCTCAGCCAAGAAATTCAGTTTCGGGGATGGGAAATATATTGTGCAGCTCTTTTTTGTTGGTGATATCAAATCTGAGAATTATCTGGGAATAAAAGTGATTTGTCTGAGTAAAAGATTAGAATTGGATCGAGAGGATTGCATTGCCTGAGTTTGCGTCCTTCAGTAGAAAGATTAAAGTTTTATTAGATTAGATCAAAGACATGAGAATGGAATTGCATTTGTTCAAGTCTGTTGTTCTTTTGTAACAGATTCCTGATATATATTTTATATACTTTTATCTCTTTAATCATGTTTTAAATATCATAATTATGAATTTATTAAATGTCGTATTTTTGTCATTGCTTTTTTTTCAAAATATACATTTGCGATTAGAAATAACCTAAAAAACGTAACTTGCACTTTAACCCAAATTTACCTTGAGAATTGCAAAGATAGCTATTTCCTATATTTAGTCCCAGATTATTTTGCATTTAATTTCAGCATAGTCTACACAACACCTGCCAGAGTAGAACAAATGCTAATTAGAGCCTTTAGGTGCTAGCATAAAGCATATAACTATATAACTAATAACGGTATCATGAAACTGTAAAAAAAATATTCTCAAACAGATGGTCTAAAGGCCAGGTTTAAAATAATTCAAGAAGGTTTATGTATCTCTGGATAATCATTCAAACTTCTGGATTATGATTTTTCCAATGAAATGAACAACCATATCCTCTATTACCAGCAGTAATTTTCTGCTTTTGCAAACTTGCACAAACTAAATCAAAAATAAGAAAGGTCTTGCTCCTGTTCTCATTGACTTCAATCAGAGTCTGGCACTGAAAGGATCATTACAGAATGCAGAATGAATTCATGGTCTGTGCAATGAGCTGCAGTTTTGACTTGCAATTTCCTCAGAGTTATCACAGCCATTTTTATTGTTGACTTTTTCATGAACCTAACTGTTAAAACAATTCAGTGCTTCATGGGATTGACTCTTACCTTGCCTTGTTCTACACCAATGTAATTTAATTTTCTGGAAAAATGTTACAAGCTGGAATTGCTGGAATTTTCTGTATTTTTGAGATTCATTAAATAATATGTACACTTAAGATTGAATTAGAAAAATATTCCAAATTACTAGTAAATTTAAAGATCATTTTCAAATAAAAGACAAGGCAGAACAAATGATTATTTGGAGTATCCTCATAGAAATTGTGTTACATAACTGCATAGTTATGTGCAAAATTGAGTCATGGAGAGTCCTAGGCAAAAGTTTTTAAGCAAGTGAAATAAGCATATGCTATGCAATTTAAAAAGCTAAATTTTAAAGCTCCACATTGTTCTTTTTTCCACTGTTTGTTGAACTGTATTATATGATCCATGACTCAGATCCTGACAATGTAGATGTGAATGACAGAAGCATGCTGTCTTCCTGAGGACCAGAATTTTTATTAGTATACGTATATTCTCAAATTTTATCTTATAGGTATGTTAAATTTCAGAGCTTCCTACCATCTCAATGAAAATACTTGAATTTGCTTTGTTAAGTGTAATGCTAGAGGAAACAACTGTTCTCTCTCCAGTCTCTCACTTCAAATTCTACTCACAGTTCAGATTACGTTGTTCTCAGTGGACTTCATCATAGTTTATCTTACACCTCACTTTTCTCTCTCCCTTGAGTGCTTGTACATGCCGTTCTTTGACTCTTTCTCCCTTTCTGTCCTTGTGTATTGTTTGTTTGTTTGTTTGTTTTGTTTATTTTTGTCTGTTTTCCTTCTGTCTACTGAAAGTTATTTACTGGGGAAATGGGCAAAATTGAAGACAGATCTCAGTGACTCTCCAAAATCAATATTTTCTCTTTATTGAAGAATTCCCCTTGTCTCTTCCCATAATTCTGGAAGTGATCAGATGAGACAGTTACAGCCTTATACTTACAGCCCAGCCCAGCTGTAAGCAGAAGACTCGTAACTGGGTGGTCATGCCACTTGCCATACCAGTTGGTGCTAGATACTGAGGAAATGAAACCTTTACATCCCTTAACTGTAGCATCTTGCCCTTCAAAAACTGGAACAAAGTATATGCAATCAGCATTCAAAATAATCTTTGCAAGTAACTACCAAAGATCTCTATACTTTTAAAGAAATGATAACATGTAATTGACTGTTTCTTATATAATGACTATAAAAATTGCAGTTCTCCAGATAAACCACATGTAATTAGAGTGATTACCATACAACAATAAACCACCACTATTATAAAACCATAAGCTGTTATTCAATGTAATAAAAAATCTGAAATCTAATTGAAAGTGCTAGTTTAGCATAATTCCCACAAGTCATCATTCTTTAATATTGTGAAATGAATGAGGCTTTTGTGGGAGCTATTAATTGTTACTGACAAGCAATAACCACTGGAATGAAGCTCCAATTATCAGCAGCAATTAATCACATTTGCTGTCATCTGTGATGTCAAAAAAAAAAAAAAAAAAAAAAGAAAAAAAAGAAAAATCAACAATATTCCATACAGCAAAAAGGAATGTATACCTCATGTTTTAACTCATTTCATAGAAACCAAGTAATCCTTTTGTGGGTTAAGCAAGAAATGACAAAAGTGCCATCTTCATTCTAAACACAGTTTTCAGTCTTGTTTCATTTTTCAATTTAAAAAAGCTCTCCCACTTTATTCTGTTTTATGGAGACTTAGATACCTTGCAGGTTTATTTCTACACAGTTAAGTACAATTTATAACCTCACTTGTTACTAGGATGATGTTATTGCAGACACATGGCTTTAAAAATAAGAAATTATAATCACCATCTAAGCATGTAGTTCACTAGCCTGTTCCAGGAAGCCACTTAATGTTACTTTTAGCAAGCAAGCTTGAGCAGGAACCTAAAGGTTCTTGGAGATGAGGGTGTAAATAAGGTTGGTAGAGCCTTTATTATGGTTCTGAGCATTCGGATAAAAGGAACTCACTCAGAAAGAACACATCATTAAATACTTTTAATCTTGTTTTCTTTTCAGATGCCTTTGTTTGTTTCAAATATTTGTTTTCTATTTTTAAGAATCTACACAGTAGATTAAAAACATACATAAGCATCTTTGGGAATAAAAGGATAGAAAACAGTTAAGTACCTTTACTAGTCATTTGCTTGGCCAAATATGTAACTCAGGCAACACAATTAGGAAGCCAAGTTTTGCAAAACTGATCTGCTAAGTACAGCACTGAAAATTCCTGATTTTGTAAATAATACTGTTGGATCGTTAAGGGCATGTCATGGTCTTTACTCTCAAATAATGTTGTTTGTGATTTGCCCTGGACTACAGCAAATCTGGTTCTTGTTGAGAGGTCAGGACATGAGACTTAGCCAATTGTTACCAGAAGACACTATCAAATTTACAGTAGTGTGAAAACACCAGTCTAGATTCTGTTGTGAATAGCTTCATTGTGAAAAAGCAGCGAAATCATAAACAATTTATTGTACTGTGTTGTTCACTAATGTTTTCATCCACTCCTCATAATCTTTCAAAGATACAAGTCCTTTAACATGAATAAACAGGGCAGGAATAACATCTGTTCATAATGTACTGCAAGTATCCGGCAGAGCATCTTTATGGAAGAAACATATGAGAACTGACAGTTAGGTACAAATGAAAAGAACTCCAAATTTAGGTACAGGAATTGTATTTAGCTAGATCTTAGGCACCACCAGAACACAGGGCAGTTGCATTCTTTTTAAGTTTCAAGTGAAGTGTATCTGTGAAATTCAGTATACTAGTGCCTTTAGAAGTGAGAGACTGGCCATATTACCAGTTTTGTTTCATTTTATATACCCAGTGTTATAATTTTTTAAATACTGCATTTTCACCTAAACCTGTGCTTATTGCTGTAAGAGTGGTATAATGATGTGTGATATCCTACTTAAATAGTAATTCTCTTTGCATCATCTGTCCCTGCCAGCAGGGGGACTAGATGATCTTCGGGGTCTCTTCCAGACCAAACCATTCTATGATTCTATGACAAATAGGTCATGTCTTTAAGATTCTGATCTCTTTCATTCTCATAAGAGATTTTCACCATTAACCTCTTGGTTATTTACATGCTATAATGAGATAAAAATACTTTACTCGTGGTTTTCCTGCTGAATGTAATTGAACATTCTTTCTCTGAAGCATAGCACATTTTTGGCATCTCTGCATTTTCTTAAACTGATTGAATACTTTGAAAGTGTACACATTTAATATAAACAGCATTGTCCCATAGTACTGTCATAAATGCTGAAATGAACTGCTTAAGTGAATTGAGTCAGGAGAAAAAAGTTTGTGTGTGATGAGAATACTTTGGAATGTAATTCTTTCCTTGATTTGAAAGCTTCCATTCACTAATGGAGGAGAAAGCTCTTCCTTTCAGTAATTTTTGATGAATTCCGAAGTTTTCAAAATGAAACTTACCAGTGAGTTGATTTAATAAAAAGTAATAGTAGTAATAGTAAGATCTTGAATTGAAGAATTCATGTTTAATTTAAATGTCTGGCATTTAATTAAACTTCTTAAGGTTTTCTTTTCAGATGAAATTACTAAGTATTTCTAAGAAATTTTCCATTACCAGCTTAAAACTCCTACACTAAAAATGTATCACCAAATAACACGTTCATTTATGCTTGTTGTCAAGGTAACAGTTTTCTCAGAATAGCAGAAATAAAAGTATTTAAAATTCTTAGTTTATTATGGTAAGGTAAACACAAATTCTGCTGAAACGCTAATTATCTTGCATCAGTATGGGATTTAATAAATTCTTACAGGAAAAACTATACAAACATTACTCTCCTCTTGTAATATAGCATAGCTCTCCTTTAAAGAATATAGTGGTAGACAAATATTTGCAAATTCAGCAAGTATGTTTACAAGGTAGAGTCTTCCAACCTGAGCTGTCAGTTAGCACATACTCAAGATTTCTGCTAACTTATCAGGGACAAACACCCTTCAACAGTGATAACTGGTTTCTGCTTCCCTCTCTCTCTCCCTCCCTCCTTCTCTCCCTTTCTTCCTTCCATCCATCCATCCATTCTTTAATCCATCCCTATCTTATTTCTCTCTGAGTATTAATTCTCAGTTCCTGACATCAGTCATTTTGACATCAACCTGTTCTGGTAGCTGAAACAGGATATGTATGGAATAAGCATGAGTGGTACTAAGGCCAAAATATGTGAAAATTTCAAACGTTTTAATAACACAGTGGAAAATGTATCTTTAGTTGGTGTTAGCATTAGCTGAGGAGT
>PPHD01023697.1:0-12383 GCA_002909625.1 Bambusicola thoracicus
GCAGGAAGCAGAATTAAAACAAAAGCAAGTGAGCATTTTTTTTTTTTTTAATAAGACTGTATAAAATGGGAACTATATTTTAGGTAAATACATAGACATTTGTGCACACACCTGTGCAGGTGAGCTCTATTCTGGGAACCAATAACAACACCCGTATGAACATACAACTGTTCTTATTAAAAAAAAGTCCATTTTCAACTGTCTATACTCCTATTGCATTTGTATTGTTAGAATAGCCCCTGTGGAAAATGTTGATATTAAGAAAATCAGGATTTTTTTTTCTTTTTTTTTTCTTTTTTTAAGTCCTAGTCGTCTCTCCACCTTATGGCCTAAGGGCTTAAATTAGTCTCTGGAAATTAGCCTTTGTATCACAGATGGGCCTTCTGCTTTCCATACAAAAACATAGTCACTGAGTTTTAAGTTTCGTACAGGCAGTTGCCCAACACACTTCCAACCTCGTAACAGATAGGGTATGGATCCCATAAGGCACCCCATGGTACAACCCCAGCTCTTCTATGGGTCATGTTGGGAAAGACAGCGTAAGTCCTTCTGATGGAAGAATGGATTGCAACATACATGTTATGAGGAATTGGACTGAAGCTATGCTGATTGTGCCTTTCAGATTTCATTGGTAGATCGTAGCTTTTCAATCTCTGCTTTTCTGAGAGTTTGTGTAGGTTGTACACCCAGCCATAAGGAAATTTCAGTAGGTACTCTTCCTATCAGCTAAGCCAGTACTTTTGTCTTTGTTTTTTCATCTGGCTGTACAAAATTCTGTTTGTGAATGGAATTTTATAGAGTTTTCCCAAACAAGTTTCTTTTCATATACTTCAGTAAGACATCTCTCCAAAGGAACCGTATGAGAATTTAGCTGTTCTTGTATGGCAGGCATGGTCTATTAGAAATTAACGTCAAACTTACTTTCCTGTTTGGAGCAGCATTTTAGCAGCTATTAGGGTGCAAGTGAGAACACCAGAAAGGCGTGCACTGCTGATGTTTTCAAAACATCTTGCTGTACTCACAGAGGCTTATTCTGCTGAGGAGACAGTCCCTCGCAACACAGATTAAGTAGCAAGTGAATTTCACGTTCATTATCTGTATTTCCTGCTGTTCTTTGCTCTTGTAGTATTAGTACTTCCCAATACTATCTGATAATTTACCTTTCTAAGTTTACTGTGTTCACTGTGAGCCCTGAATACCCTGCAGGATCTTTAAGTTTCCATTTTCTAATCTGTTTTTCAGCATGTTTGCTTGCTTCCTGTATGTATATCTCCGGTCAGTAAATTAAATCTATTTTTGTTTTCTATCCTAGGGGTAGAACCTCATCCTCCCAAAAAGATTTGGCCCTTCCTATTCTGCAGAGCAGCGCGAGACTAAGTTTTACTGCCTTTATTATATTACTTCTCACCCATAGCTCTCAATGGAGTTCAGCAACCAGAAAAGTGAGGGGACGTAATCTGCCACTTGCTTTCTCACTAAGAGATTTAAATCCAGTTTAGTCTCCAGACAAGTCATAGCGGAACTGCTGGAAAGGAATCCAATCATTTGTGAATCATTTTGACCGTGCTGCCATCTTCTTCAAAATTTTCATTGAATACTTTTTCCACGTTTACATCTGTGGCGAACTGCAGAAAACTTGGTGAAAGAAACTATAAAATCTTTTACGACTTAGGAGTGTATATATTTTCCAGTAGGCTACTACATAACTTGAAAATAAAATCTTGTTAAACTTAAAAAAAAATAATAGCAATGTAACCTCCTGCTAGAATTCGGTGTGATGCAGTTCAGCACAAAGAACATTCTTTCCCCCTTAGAAATTTACACATGCCTTAGGGGGATAACACCAGAAAATGACTTTCCTGACCATTCTTCAGCTGATTCTGCAATAAATTTGAGGACTCAGGCAATGCAATACACTGAAATCGATGCCTTCAGGAGATTCCTGGTCTCCAGTATGAGCAGAGAAGATTTAATTCACAGTGTACGAATGCATGCTGGTGTGGCACAGGAATGCAGGAACCACTTGCTTTGCCACCTTACCTCTGCTCCGAAATGCCTGTGTAGGACCTGTGTCACTCCAGAAGAGAGGGCAGCATGGAGGAAACCTGCATGAGGATGGCAGAAGAAGTATTGTTGCTCCTTTTGGAAGAGCTTCCTTCATCATTCCTCCCTCTTGAAGACCCTGGGACCCTCTGCTCCGATTTGCCTACTTCTTTGTTCCCAATGGCACAGTAGAGAAAAGGGAGTGTTTGTTCTGTGTCTGTTTCTTTCTGAACAATGGACAATTCTTTCTATTAACTGGATAGTACTTGACACCATGCAAACTTAAAAAAAAAAAAAAAATTTAGTGTTGAATACCTCAGATAATGTGGATGCTTGACAGTATCCTTTGGGACAGCTACCTCAAATATTGCATCAGCGGGCGTGTGAAGGTCAGTAATAGTGGTTCTGGACACAAATATTCTCCAGATAAAACCCATTGCTTCTGCAGTGTCTTGGGATTATGTTTGCAGAAGCCAAAGAGCTACAGGTCCCTGATCTCTGGGATAACTCTGCTTTGGAAAAATACAACAGTCTTATTTGAGGTTTCTTTTTTAATAGCATCCAAGCACACAGGTGGGATGTAGCTCTCCTCCTACAAAGCAAAAATACACAAATGATTAATAAAAGGTCTAGAATTCAGGGGATTATTCTGCCTGTGGCTTAAGCCTGAGGAGGATCATTATCACCAACGAGCAGAGGATCTAAAAATAACCCATGGAGCTGAGTTTAAAGCAGTAGATTAGCTTTTCAGTGGAAATTCAGTGCATACTGTTCGTGTGGTTAGAGGCAAATATTATCTTAAAGCAACTTATTGTTTTACTTCACAGTGGTAAGGAAATAAGCATTTCTTATTATTGGGACAACTGACGTTATTTCAACCCGTCCCTAAGACTTGTGGCAGAACAAGAAGAAAGAATAAGGCAAAGCTGAAGTTCCCCAGCAAGCACTTTTTCTTGGAAATGGGAAGAAGTGGATGAATTAATTCTGAAAAGCCTGACTAATAGCGCTAGAAATCAATTCACCCTACCCACTCATGGGCAGGTAGAGCAGAAGCAGCAGTAGTGCAGCCAGCACCGCACTGCTGCGACCTGCCAGCAAGCTGCCCAGAAGTAGTGCTGGGAGAAGAGCTCACACTCTGTCACTCAGCTACTTCTGTGGGGCTGCCAACAGAACTGCTGGGCAGTGTAAGACTGGGTTCTTTGTAAAGTGGGTATTCTACTACAGAGAGCTAAACTCAATGTCATCTATTTTTGCACAGAGAGTTAAACATCTTGTCACCAAGTCTTTAGCCAAATTGGAGCAGGGACAGCCATCATATGCCTGCATCTTTATGACTCTGGCTATCAAGGCAGACAGTCTCCTCCCCCACTCTAGATTCTGAAGAAACGTTTTCTTTAAATAAGTTCCTTTTATATGTTTCTATAAAGGGTGTGCGTACATTCTATCTGGCCAAATATTCTGCATTTCATTCAGCTAGCTGGTTATCATGTAATGTAAGCGCTTGTGAGCTTTATCAGATGGTAAATTTCACCACTGATAGTTTTACATGTTACTCTCTCATGAATACCGAAGAACACTGGACAAAATTATGTTATTAGGTGAGTGTTGAAAGCCTGTACTTGAGAGAGTTTCAAAGTTGCATGTTGACTGTGTCATATCTGGATGTGGGCTTATTTAGTATCTGAATTAACAGCTTAATAGCATAAGGAATGCATTTATGTAACACTCTTTTCAAAATAAAGGTAGAATCTAGGTGGGATACACCATTGTACTTGAAAATTGATGTAAGCTAACTTGGAACCTAATGCTTATGTATCTGAATACCAGTCTCAGTCTCAAAAAGCAGTAGGACGGATTGGACTGGTGGGCAAGTGAAAATAGGGCCTACGCAGAAGAGTTGAAAAAACAGACTGTTATTGTCCATGCCTTCAAGAACAGAACAATAATTCATATACTCTCTTTCTAGCAAGGTAAAAATTCATCTTGAATATCAGGAATAACTTTCCAATTACATGTTATCGCTAAGAGAGAATACTTACACATTTTGTAAAATTTGTGGCTCCCTATTCCCTGACATGCTCAAGAACAGATTACAGGTATCTGTGACAGATAAAGTACTTGATCCCAGGGAAAGGAATCCCTGGGTCTTCATTTCTAAGTTTATGAGACCTCTGTTACTGAAGTGGTATCCTCTATATTGCACCTTTTAGCAACATAGTGACTCACAAGTATCATTGACCCCAACTATACCTTATTACCTTAAATTGGTCATTGAACAGTTCCTTAGGTAAGAAAGTTCAATGCATAACCGATAAGGTATGTTGCACACTACTGACGGATGTACAGTGACATGCATTTTCTACAATCAGACTGAGAAACTCTTATCACATTTGGCAAACCTATTCACCTTGCTGCCTAAAAACACAGGAAAGAAAATACATTGACAAAGCGGCCAGCACTAAGTGGGGTGGGCTGTACACATGCCGTATTTCATCATCTGGAAGACCAGTTGTATTTACTGTTACCGCAATCAGAAGACAAAAACACATTCCCAGAAGTATTCCCTGAAATAGAGCAGGGTCTGTTAATGCAGCCGCACGATGGCCAACCCAAATTCAGGGCAGAAGGCACTGGGCAGTGACCCAAATTGATCTTCCTGAGCTGTGAATTAGTGAATGAGAAACGCATGCTATGGTTGTTTGAGATCGGCTCTCACACAGAATGTTTTATTTGCCTTATTCCCAGCCTGCCCTGATTTTAAATGTATGGCGAATTTATTTTTTTATCCTTGAAAATTAATTAAAATTGTTTAATTTCTCATGCTGAGATTAAGATACATATTTTATATCAGCTTATGTATATATACATATATTTGCAAATACTTTATTAAACAGCTCACCAAATTAATGTTTTTGTTCCAACAAACAGGAAAGAACAAGACATAAATCCTCTGAGACACCATATTCCCTGTCTGCACAGAAATGCACAGCTGTGGGCAAGCCTCACATAAATTTCTGCAACCTGGAAGCTGTGGTAAACCTTAGGTTTAACTCTGTTCTGGAAGACAGGAGGAGTTTATGGGCATATGCAGCTTCAAGGGATGTAACTCTGCTTGCCCACATGCTCCAGAGAAACAGATTCAGAAAGCAGAAGGCGTTAGGTCAGGCAATTTGGGAATCAACCTCTACATGTAACTGTCTTCGCTTATTATTCACAGCCTTCTTCATTATCCCCACTTTCATCATCAGAGGTTTCCAAAATGACTCAGGTTTGTGCCCAAGCTGTCACAGTGTGCAGAGTTATGGCTTTGCTCATTGTTTTCTGCCACTCTAAAATCTTACAGCTGCAACATCTGCATAAAGAACTCTGCAAGCATGGAACATGAATTACAACCACAGCTAAATCCCCTCATCTTCCTTTTGGATTAGTCAATACAATCTACGTGGCTTTTCTTTTTTTTTCTTTCTTTCTTTTCTTTTTTCTCTCTCTTTCTTCTTTTTCCCTGAGTATCCTATAACAGGAAGGTCTTAAAAGCTTTTCTTTACTATTTGGGTCTTAGAAGAAAATTGCTGTTGCACTGGAAAAGCTTCAGCAATTGGGCAGCCTGGAGCTCCACATGCAGAAGTATTATACAAAGGTCACCTCATACCAGTGTAGAAAAGCTCATAATGTTGGTATGCATTCTGTGAGGAAAATAAGTGTTGCCGTTGCATTCAAAAGAATAAATTCCCAGCTTTCAAATCATGATATGTAAAGTGATTTCCTGGTAGAGTTGTTAAATCGGGTAAACAGAAAGGATCTATTTGTTACCTCACAGCTGGCTGTGAAGCTGTTTCCATCCTCATCCTCAGCACACTGAGACATGTAACAGTTAACACCCTGAAGTGCAGGCTAGCAGAGCAATTCTATCAGGACAGTTTTTCTCCTGCCTAAATGCCGTCCAGCTACGTTATCTCTGTGTTTCTGAACAGCAACAGCATGATAACTAATAGTAAAGACTGCAGTTTTTAAATGTCCAGAGGAGAGGGAAAGTGTCCGAATATGGTTTTAGTTTTCAAATACATTGTATAATTTTATACTGGAAAGAAGCCACATATTGAAACAATAAAGATGCTTCTGAGCTCTCTGATTGAAACTGAGTGTCAGCGGAGAGCTCACGAAGCAATACAAAACCAGGATTTTCATGCAACTTCCCAACTGATTGTTGGAAGCTTGCTTTTATTATTAGATTTAACGAGAAATAACCAACACTTTCTTGAATCTTTCACTATTACAAAAAATAAAAAGAATGTTGTACGTTCCATCCAGGGATCAGAGTGCTGTAGGACAGCATCCTGGCAGGTAACCTGCTCAAGTGCAAACGTTGAAGCAGATGCCACCAGCACCTTCCTGACATTTCTGTCAGATGATGACTATCTCAGATACTATTTCTAGGACACGTTTCTTTTCCATCTCCTCTGTTTGTGTTCTCTTTGCTTCCTTCTCCCAAGGTAGCGTCTAAGTCTGCCAAAAGGCAGAACAAATTATGGCTAACTTTGTGGCATCTAAAAACCAACTTCCAGGAACTGATTGTAGAATGGCTGGTGTCTTAATGCACCTATAGTTAGTTTCAGGCAATACAAGAGAACTTAGATAAAGCTGGAAAAACACAACTTCTGTTCCTGTTTTCTATGATTTAACAATGGATGAAGTGCAAGCACCACTGACATAACACTTTTTTCCCTCGCTTATGATAGCTTTTGGCTTATTTCTTTCTGGTTTTGTAAATTCCTTTATTATTTATTTTTCCAATTAAAAGACAAGCACAGAAACTAAAAACCAAACCGAAACAAAGCAAACAACCAAGAACTGCGTTTGGAAAAAAAGAAAGAAGGAAAGAAAAAAGAGCTTTCAAGCTGAACAGCTCCCTTTCCCAGCAAAGATGTTTGATACCAACTCCGAGGCCATCAGACAGGATGGTTCATTCAAAACCTCTGCATAACTATATATACAGTACATACAGAAGGATTGTAGATACACTTTTTTCTCTTTCAAAAGAAGGAGAAGGAGAACAGCACAAGTTAAAAGAAATTACTGAGACTAACACACCCGTTTGATTTGTGGATTTCTTTCTTCCTTGCATCACACTCAAATTAAGGTATGATTGGCAACGTACATATTGAAGAAAAGAAACCAAGAGGTTGGAAAGTGAGCTCTGGACCCAAATAATTTCCTTTGTGTTTCAGTTCTGGCTTCAATTCTGTCCATATTTCAAAATTTTAAAATACGACTTGCTACTGAAAAGGGCCAAGGCATAATCATAAGTTGACAGTTAGCAGTTATTTATTTCTGATTCATTTATTATATCACATAGAATCCATATTAAAATACAGTAACTTTGGCACACCTGTATTTCACAGAATTCTAGAATTTTTCCATCTCTTTTTAAAATTATTTTTTATTATTTTATTATTATTGTTGTTACTATTTTTGCCAATGAAAAGCTATACTCTCTGTCAGAGCAAAGATTTACAACTTCTTGAAGAGCTTCCACTTTATGAATGCAATGCCCCGCCAATCTTTAGGGAACAAATACAGATGGTTAAATTAGAAAGCTCTTGTTAGCTTTTCTAATGTAGACTTTTAGAATGAGTGTTCAGAGAAACCTGTCTTCACTGATATGTGAAGAAGCAAGGAAGACAGGGTCTTAATTCCTCACTTTAATTTGATAGCAGAAGTTAGGCAGTGTAACAGTCTCCTTCACTCCTATTACTGTTTGCGCGCAAGGTGCTCACCTGAGCTCTGAAGTAATTTGAGAAATATGATGTAAAGAACTCAGAGGTAGAAAGATTTGAAAGGCTCTTTGCATTTATTACTGTGATTTCTTTGCAATATATCCCCCCTAAAAAAATGATGTGCACAGATTAGCCATACAGTGCAGTGTTACTTCACTGAGAGCTGTAGTCACTAGACTACAACGAGAGTGCTCAGCAGGGGGCTGGCCATGGCAAACGACAAAGGGGTAATACTCTGCAACAGCTTTCTAACAGAGGGGGAGAGAGATGTAGTTAAAACACCCAACTACTTTCAAGGCAAGTCCCTGCAAATGCAGGGAGGGGATTTTGTGTCACTAACCAGCAGATGGGCAGCCACACTGCATGTCCTGCCTTGGCCTTCTTCTAGTGTGGACTCTCCACAGAGAAGACAGGAGAATCATGTAATTCTGAGATATTTGTCTAATCCAGACCTGCCTCTACCTGTAAAGAAAGTTTACATGATTTTTATGTCTTAATGTTCGGTTAATTCTGAGAAGGTCTGAGGCTGTGAGGTAAGTGTGTTTGTGGCATTATACTGCCTGAATAATGGAGACAGTGATCACTGAACTGTATCTCTACTTTCCCAAAATGATTCCCTTCATATTACCCACAAGCAGTTTCTATGTCACTGAGGCATTTCTTAAGATCTCACTTGCTTTTTTAACATGGTCATTTAGAAAGCCTCCTCGACCAACCCTGTTCAAGCAAAGCGAGTCAGAAATGCAACTTAGATAAAATAACTCAGTAGCAGCAGAACTTTTTCCTCTTAAATTGCAGAAGAGTTCATCTTCATATTCAGTCTCAGTAATAAATTATCGTTACTCTGAGGTCATCTGTAAAGCAGACTGCTGCACTGAAACCACAAGGATACACAGAATAAATACACTTTAACATAAATCTTATAACTTAAATATAGGGAAGTTCAGCAGGACACATACATTTACTTTTAATACCAAATTTGAATTTGGAGCAGTGCCCTCCTCCAGTCAGTTTTAATTGGAACATACAGTCTGCCATGCTACATTAAGCCAATGAGCCATCAAGTCCAATATTCTCCACTCTGCTTGGCAAATGCAAGATGCTTCACAGGAAGGCAAATTGCTCGTTGTGCTCTTGGCCAATTTTTCAATTTGAATAGTCCATTGTGCAAAAAACGCTCCATTCTTCATGTTAAGGCCTTGTCCCATATGGCTACAAATGTTGAAGTAATCAAATGATATGCATGACCCAGTGTACAATTTTAATAACATTTAAGCCTATGTTTATGCTCTGATCCGTATGTTATCCTATGTTATGCTCTGAGCCTGTTTCTCTTGAACTGTCAATCGCTTCTGTATACAAAGTTGCTCACATTCATTCTCATTATATCTCCAGTTTCTACTATACCTCAGTTTAGCAGTAAAGCATATCAAGTGTATTCACAAATCCTTACAAATTTGCCTCTGTTGAAAAATCAGTTATGATTTGCAAATAGCCATTGGGGGATATTTCTGTTAGAGAGTTACTTGGTGTAACACAACAACATGCACCAATCAGACCATTACAAAAATACAACCAACATAATTTAAAACAACCAACATAATTTAATACAACCAACATAATTTATATTCTACATTCTGTGCTGATTTGCTGCATTGCCCTGCAGTAGAGGATAGTCTCCACGGCACGGTCACTGTAATGCACTTAAAAAGCAAAACCAAATATCTTTCACCATAAGTACATGGAAAGAGGTGAGACATCGATACAAACAAACAAAAAAAGCAGGTTTTTCTGTTGTCATCTAGGCTATTTTGGGGTACAGCAGTGAATGACAGAGAATATCTGGGGGACCTGATGGCTCCAAGGGACCAGGGGAGACAAAAAATGTAGGAATAAAATATTATGGGGAGGGAGAACAAGAGGAGAACAAATGAAGAAAATATTCACACATACACAGAGTTAGCTGAGAACACAGAAGAGAACAACCACAACCTTGACTGCAGCCCAGAAAAACAGTGTAAAATGTAGCAAGGACAGATCAAAATGGCCCGGTGGCACGTCTTTTGACATCTCTTCCCCCCGTTTCAGAAAGAATTTATGGCAGTTACAGGTATTTGCTATCAGGGCTTTGCTGCTGAACTGAGATTTAAATGCCTGGGCTAATAGTTGTTTCTTTGCTGTGTGGGGAAGAAAGATGGGTAAAGGAAAGGAATGTCAGTAGGAAACTTATACAAATACAGGAAGCATTATGTGCCTTTGTACACAACATTTCCCTCTTGTTTTTCTTCTGGGATGAAGAGTCATGCTTAAAATATAATGTATCTTGTAGAGCTTCCAGTTCCTGTAGAACTCAAAGGCAACCTCATACCATTTAGCTGGATATCATTTGTGGTTTCCTCAAAACTGAATGCTGATTATTGAATTGACATGGCATAGTCAGACAACGAGGAATGTAATAGATCTACAAGGAGACACTGTTAAGGAAAGTGTCTAGCAGTCCTTTCAGATCTAATGAGCTGCAGAGTAATAACTGTGGGGTTTCTCATAGGGAGAAAATGCCCAGACACTCGTGCTTTCTCCCCTTCATTCCATTTCAGTATCTACTTAAATTCTATAATGATGTCATCTTTGAAGTCGGTTGAACAAAAATATTGCATGTTTCTCAAATGTTTTTCATTTTTCCTTACGTATCTCACTGTTTTGGACAGGACAATCAATCATTGGCTTTTTTAGAACTTTGCTTGTATTCAAAATTCCTTTCACCCTCCTCTTTTAAAAACATATAGGTATATCCTTTGGGGTAATTTTTGTCTGATACAGGTATCTTCATTACAAAGCATCCAGAAGAAGAAGCAAGTAAGCCAAGACACATTTCTGTCACTCATGTATGACTGAGATGCCATTTCCATCAGATAGTCATGTGGTGATTTGCAACCAGTCCTTTCCATTTTTGAGTGTCATACAGAACAGGTGACATAACAGATTTGCTCTCATTAAAAGGTTTGCTCAAATTATCCTGAATTATGTTCAGCACTAAATACGAACCCAAAAACAGACTGCTCAACAAGGACAAAATCAACAGTTTCTTTTAAGTGAGAGTGACTCAACTGTAATGAAGTTAAAGGCTCCCTGTTTGACAGATTATGATGTAATTTCAAAACATAATAGCATCTAATACTATTTGGTTAGACTTTTTTTGATGACTACATATGTAAAAGTGAATTTATTAATTTCAGAATCCATGATTAGTCAGATCCTTATGTCTGCAATTAAAAAAAAAATACTCCCGTATGCCTTTTAGCATGGTATTTTTACACCCAGGAGTATATTTGAATGTGAGTTTTTGACAAGGCCCTGTAAAAAGTCTTTGGATCTCCTCACATGAATTCCATGGCTTTCACAAGATGCCCACATCAAAGTCCCAATTATGCAGATTCCTAGTTTTTCAAAATCTCTGATTTGTCAGACTTACATTTCTATCAACAGCTATTTCATCTCACAGAGAAACCATTTATATCACCCTTTGCTGATAGACTAATATTAATGCTCAATATGCTGGGTGGTTTTTTTTTTTTTCCAGTGTTTGCCTCTTTCTTTTAAGAAGAAATGGTATTTGAGCACTCTACAAATCCCTTTTAGTTGAATCTAGAAGTCTTGCGGGGAGGTATTCCTAGACATAGAGTTCACTGTTGCATGCTGCTTCTACACAGAAGTTGTGTCAGTGTAGTGAAAAATACTGTGGGAGGTGGAAATACCTCTGCTGAGATCAAATAAATGCTTTCCACATGAAAGATACTTCCTTACATCTGACACGTTATTGCAAAATAGTCTGCATTCTACTGCTCTTCTGCTGAATAAGCATCTCTGGTTTCATTTCTAATGGGAATTGGATTTGCTATTTACTCCTAAAAACCAGGACAGGGGTATTTTAAAAATTAATGTGACCTGACCTGTGAGGATCTCCTGGGATTTACTTCTTCTCCTTAATTTGTCTGAGGTACCAGCCCAGCTGAATTCAGCTGGGAAAAACCCTGGGAAAATTTCTTCCATGTTTTCATGAACTTAGGTTACTGTTTCTATGAGAAGCAAAATAGGAAATTCGAACTCCGCTTACAATGACTGCAACATTTCCATTGATCTGAACTCACCAAAAACTGACAACATCTTTCTAGATTTTGTTTCCTAAGTAATTCCTGAAGTTCCAAAATGAAGTCCTGAGAACAGAACGTTGGGGGGAAATCAAAGCTCCTTCTCTGTGTCAGCACCTGGTCATCTGTGTGGGGCTACACAGGGCCTGCTGGAAGTCTGCAGTGCTGAGGATCTCTAACCCTACTGTCACCTTTCCAACCATCTTCCTCCCCAAAATATATATTAACTGAGTAGGACATCCACCTGTTACTGACAGCAGTGGAGTTTTTCTAATTTTCATGGCCAAATACATTGCCTTTTCAAAGTGTTTTAAATATGCTTCTGGGAATTCTTTAGAAATAGTCCCATCTCCCTTTTTTCACACTTTCCCTGTCAGTCCCTTTGAAGATTGTTGCCACCAAATACATTATTTACACT
>PPHD01023698.1:0-12382 GCA_002909625.1 Bambusicola thoracicus
TATAAAGGGTTCCAACAGTCTCTGTCATGATAGATGTCCTTTAAGGTTTTGTCCTAGTAAAAATATTAGACACAGTTACACTCATGCAGCTCTTGTTAGAGTCTTTCAAAACTTCAATTTATCCTAACATTGAAGTTAGATTAGATAAAATCACAATTTATTTCCAACTTGATAATGTAAGTCTAGCAAGGTCTGACTGTGGTTAGCTATAATTGTCCAAAGAACACAGTTGAAAAAGTGAGGGTTGAAAGACAGAAGTTGACAAGCTACTGTGCAAGAAAAGAGTTATCAAGCAATATTACATAAATACACCAGGATAAGCAGTTCTAAATTTCTCAATGAATATCAGCCAGCCAGAGAAGAAAAAACACTGCAAATCCTTCAGTGTTATGCACCAATACGACAACTAGTGCAATCACATACTCTCCATCTTGCACCCTCCCCACCACCTTTGCTTAGGAGCTATGCTCAACTTGCAGAAAATGTTACTGTCCTGGTAGGAGAGTGTGAGCTGTTCCCATGCTTAGTCTCCTCGCAAATGCTGAGGAAAGCATCCTGGAGTCAAACCAGGAGGATGGCCTCAGTAAATCAGAAGTCTGTAGACTCCTGGTTTATCTGACAGAGTAGGGATAACACATTGACCCTCTCCAGGTAAAGCCCAGAAGAAAAATGTGTTGTGGTCTGTAGCTAGACAGTATATTAATTAGCGAGTGCACTACAGAATGAGGCCATATGTTTGTCATTCTGCTGACATTTAATATGTCTATGCAATATGCTGTGTAGAGACATGCTTGCAACACTTGGCTAGAGAGCAATAAAGAAATACAAGGTTAGGCTTCTTTAACGCCTTTCCAGGTATAAATTTATTTTCTGCTGATACGTTCATTTTCTTCTAATGACATAAGTCAAACCTGTTACAGAGCTAGAATGGACACCTATGGAAACTCTTCCACAGTGAATGACGAGACTCTCATATAGACAAAATTATAGTATGTTCATCCTTTGTTTTACATGTATGAAACTAGTCACTGAACCAATGCTAAGTATTTTCAATATTGCATAGATACAGTGATAGAAAATAGGTTAAAAATAATTAGTTTGATGGCTTCTATTTTTACTTCTTTTACTCTCCCTTTTTTACTTTACCAGTAAAACATTCCTTTCCATTAGTCTGCAGAACTTTGAGATGTTTAGGCAAAGCTTAATATTCAATTTAACTAATTTTTTGCTACAATAATTTACTTATCATGTCTGGTACTACACCTGCGCTCTATAAGTTTAAGTCCTTGCCTCTAGAAACTTTAGAGTCCAAATCAAAGACCTTACATACTACATGGTCTCGCAATGGTAGTATTTCTTAGAATCATACAATCCGTAGAGTTTGGATGGGACCTCTGAAGGCCATCTAATCCAACTCCCTTGCAATAAACAGGGCCATTCTTATCCTTTAAAAAATCCTTCTGATTAGAGGAGAGGGCTCTTTAAAAGAATCCTTCTGAGAAAGGCATTTCAGATGGAAAGAATATATCAACAGGGAAAAAAATGATTACCTGGAATTCAAGACAGTCTATTCCAAGTGTATATGGTGACATGAGAGATGTTACTAAGTTCAGTACTTAACATACATGTGAAGCAAATCGTTAGCTGCAACATAACTCTCACTTTGACATTCTCAGATGAAGCCATAATGATTGCAACTGTCTTTCACAATGTATGAATGCGATGTTAGCAAGGAATAGTAAAACTTTTCTTACAGGATAAATAATACTGGGAAATGGAATTATAAGGAAAAACAAAGATTTAGTACAAAAGGCCCGAGATTAAAGTGTTACAATGCAGAGCATATATACATATATATTTCATAAATAGTTCTTTGAAGTTTACCATGAAATACAAGCAAATATTTAAATAAAGTAGTAACACATTATCTTTTATCAACAATATTCTATAAAACAAAATATTTATCTGCTCAACACTATTTCAATTCCTTACATACTGTGTGCAAAGACTGCCACATGATAATAAGATTTAGGTGTTGTACATATACTTGCACAGTTAAGCTCATATTTTGGGGGATGGGAGCAGTCCAGTGATAAGCATGAATTAATGTAGAGGAAATGGGAGAGATCGCAAGCTTGGCTCATGCACAGATACACAGCATTCCAACTCTAAGAAGTACTGCTCAGGGGAACTGCTCATCATTACTAAGGAATAAAAGCAAATGTCAGAGGCATTATTTATACATGGCACAAAGTTATTCCATTTGTGAGATATCAAACTAGGGAAAAAAAAACACATTAATGAAATAAATCACAAATCTTTCAGACTGAAGTACTGTGATGTGAAAAATGGGAATCAGAAGAGACACCGATACATCTTTCATAGACTCGAGGAGTTCTTAAACACAAGAACATGACATCATGCCCATTGGAAGAATATTTGTACGCTTGAACAAAGTATGAGCAAAATGTTTGGGCATCTGGTGAACTGACACACTTGAAAAAAAGAGCCACTGAGAGCCTGCGTGACCAGCGAGTTGAACGAGAAGACTTGGTACAGGGAATTATGTACTTTGTGTGCCAGAATGGCTCTAAGATGGGCAAGCAAGACATTTGAAGGAGCAAAGGATACTCAAGAGAATGACAGAGCCCTTCCCTTCACCAGTAGAAAAATGCTCCATATGTGTATTACTTTCTACTAAGCAAGGGACTTATGTACACACTCAAAACTGATGGACTTCAGTAGATCTTAAGCATGTACTTAAATGAATTCCTTTACCCTCGGAAGCCATAGCCCTTGACTCCTCATTCATGCAGCTTAGCTGCTTATCAGCCCCTCTACCTAGAAAGATACCTACAGAGCAAAGCCAGAATTTGCCTCTATCTGATTAAAATTGGAAGAGAAGAAAAATATGCCTGTAAAAAAATACTGCTCCAAACTGTTTTCCCTTACAGAGTCCAACTGACAAAGGAATATGCAAAAGGAGAAGAGAATTGCAAAGCACTTCTTGTTCAAGCAGGTTCCCAGGGTTTTTCCCCACCTCTTCATTCCAGCTTGCTTTCTTAGCCACCCTACTGTAATTACTCTGTTGCATGCCTTATTACAGATGAAGTTACTGTTGTTACATGTTACTGTTTCACAATAATCAATGCATTTGTACTCCTAGCTCCAAATCTCTCAAACCACACAACACAGTAATGGTTGTGATCAAAAGCAACCAAAAGAATTTAATAGGTGGGCAGTGCTCCTCTTAGTAACTGGTGATGGATACTTGCTTCTCATGTATTCTAGACCTAACGTCTTGATTTTGTTATCAGTTGCGCTACTGTATGCCACCACATATCTTGCTAAATCAGTTTGCTTATGGGCACAGTAGCTGATATAACAAGCCGTGTCAGCACATACTGCTGTATCTCAATTCAGTTTTATGTATGTCAGTGATGGTAACCTAAAAACCATTCATGTACTTATGTAAATTGCAACACAAATCAGGTTGGATCATAGTTATTAAGCACAGAATATATAAATCTTCTTCATTAGCAGGTAACTGATATGATTCACATCCATGCTTGACACTTACTTATAAAATAATTCTCTGTTGGCACGTACTCAATTCTATGCAGAAACACAAATGTAAATAAGTTGGAAAACAAATATTTCAGCTACATCGTACTAATTTCTACAACCCTATGTTGTAAAGCCAAACTTGAACCAACAGCATTATTTCACAGGACTGATTTTATGATTTCGTGGTAAAACTTAAAAACATTACGAAGAATTAGAGGAGACCAGGGAAGGGAAGAAATCAGAACCTCTTCAAACTATACTCAAAAGTTTCAATAAAACTAATTCCTTAGATTATTACTTCCAGACAGGGAAAAAGCAATTTAATTATAAACAATACAGTGCCCTTTTATTGTAAAGGTCTCTTGTCTTTTTTCTGTCACACTTCTTTTATGGTCTGTTTACTTTCTTTTGACACCAGCTAACAGAAGATTACAGGATTATTTCAGCAGCTCAGCACAGGTCATCAAAGTTGGGGTTCAGAAGTACCATAAAGAAATAGTGTGCATTCAGATCCAACCAGAACTAGTAGGAATGGAGTTAAAGAAAAGAGCTCAGTCCTTTAGGGCTCAACTGAGCTCTTTTAAACAGGAGTGTAAACTCCTTGAAAAAAATCTCTATACAGTCTAGGCTATGTTCACATAATCTGGCACGTCTTCTATTTCAGAAGCTCTAAGCACTACCTGACTATAGACCAGAGACTGCCAAAATAAAGTCTATAGATTTTCTTTAGCAATGCACTGATGATGCAAAAAGAAAATAATAATAATAGGAGACATGTTGATGCATAAAATGAAACATTAAGAAAGGTATAAAGCTGGGACAGCATTATAGTACTTCTAGGCAAACTCATCCACAAGGGCCAATTTTCAGAAACCCATGCATACAACGGATAACCTGCATGCAAGCTCACTAGATTTTTCAGTGAAGGCTAATTGGTCATTACATGCAAACTTATTTTTAGAAGACGCACATTTAAATTTACAGACTGTAATTTTTGCCTGCAGGCCATTCAGAAGCTAGAAGATTTGGAGGAGACAATGAGGGATTAGTAACAGTGATTTTTAGGTTCCAGAAAGCACACTAGCAACAGTCCCATACTTGATATGGGTTTTTTTTGCACAGAGAGAACTCATGCCATTTTTTTTTACAGTATTATTATCATCATATCTCCTTTCAGTTATTTTTTTTTCCTTCTATTCATTCTGTCTTGCTAAAGATACAATGACCATTGTATGTTTATTATAAAGGAAAGGGAACCCTTCCCGGTTCAGCTAAAAATAAAGCAAATTCAGATACACAGAACAATTATTAAAAAGGAGACGTGGATGTTGAGTTAATTATTTTAATTCCAATTATTGCATTTATTTGGCTTTACACTACTGTTATAGAATGGAGAGCTAAAAGAAAATGCAGATGCCAGAATTAAAATCATAGAATCACTAAGGTTGGAAAAGACCTCCAAGTTCATCCCGTCCAACCATCCTCCAATGATACCCATTAAACTGTGTTCTTTAGTACCATATCAACACATTTCCTGATCACCTCCAGAGATGCTGACTCAAGCACCTACCTGGGTAGCCTGTTCCAGGGCCTCACCACTCTTTTGTATCAAATTTAGCCCAAACCATCGAAAATTATGACAGACTAGTTTATTACATGCTTTCCATGTTGCTGCCTTCTACTACACTTGAAAGTTAATGCAAACACGGTCTCTCCTTTTTCCACAAACAGCTGCTCTGGTAACTATCCAAAGCAGCATGTGAATACAGTTGTGCTGTTGTATGGATCACACCATTTCTAGTGAATCAGTCTCCTGTTTTAAATTAAAAAAATAAATGGATAATCTGTTTTTCAGAATTTTAAAACATCTTTCTTTTTTTTGCTGCAGGAATATTCAAAGGCAGATGAGCAGTGCAAATCAAATAGTTTAATGCAACGATTGATACAAGATGAGTTTTCTAATCAAGACCCTTCCAAATTATTCATTTCTCATATTTCATTTTCATTTGTTGGGCACCTTGTGTGATTGAAGAAAACAAAGTGGAATATCACCATCGTTTTGGCTGAAAATTATAAATGCTGTCAGCGAGTTCAGTTATCAGTCATTACTATATTATAAATATTTTCTTTTGTGATTGAGAAACCAAAAGCAAAATTTAAGGAGAAAGAGATAAATAGGATTTTTATCTCTAACTTTAACTCTGGCTACCTACTATACACACAATCTAAAAAAAACTTTTAAAAATACTCTGTTTGTTATGTTATATCCCTTTATATGATTCAATCCAATATAGAGCCATCTGTTTTATTTCTCATTTCGAACAATGAATAAGTTAATTTGTATTGTCTGCTCTTTGTTTATGCAGGCCTGAAATTACTTAGATGATGTTTAAAAAAAAAAAAGTTTTATACACAACTGACAGTCAAAAAGAGATGTTATAAAGAACCATCAAACTTTGGCAAGAAGTGCACTGTTCCAAAGTATGCGTTGGTAAGGGATGCAGGTCTATGCATATACAGATGGGAGGGGAAGGAAGATGATAGCAAAAGGGACTGGGAAAGCGAATGAAGAGACAGCAAACTGAGAAACAAATGAACACACTTACAGCTAATTGACTTAGTATTTCTTAACCACATTCCTTTTCTAATCAGAACAATAACAATAGAAAAAAAAATCATCTAAATTTGCATGCAATTAATATTTAAATCCATTCTAGAAGATTAACACTCACTGATGAATAATATGTAATCTGTACAAGAATTATATACATTTGTTAATGATAAGATCTGATAGGCAAAAATAATCTGATAGGTTTAGACAACAACATCTTTATTATTGATATAAAAAGACTTCATAGCATTTGGTGTGTCAGGTCTTTAAAAAAACCTTGCTGCACCTAAAGACATTTGATGAATTTCAGCAATATATTCAAATCTTTAATAGTCATGCAGTTGATACCCATTTGAAACTACTTGGATTAGGAAAAAAAATCATGAAACTGAAAAAGGGTGAAAGTTAAAACTCAATTTCTTTTTAGAAACAGTAACACAAGTATCTACTATGCAAAGTTAGCTTTAAACATGCACATTCCTCATAAACAATAAAGACTGTAGGAACTTTTATATATTACAGATGTCTTTCAGAACAAACTCTTGATTAAGAAGCTAAAGCATATGTTTAATGTGCCAGTCTCCCACCTATCCTAATACTTTGTGTTAATGAGGATGTGAAAAACTGTTTTTTGTATACAAAAATGGAACTTATGTAAACAGAGAACATATATACACGTGCTGCGTATCACAATATCTTCTGCTCTGTTACTTGATTTATAATTTAGCTAGCTTAGGCTTACAGTCTTCCTCTCTTACTATATAAGCATAAAGTAAAAAGGTTTGCAACAGAGATGCAATTAATTAAGATAAAAATTGTAATATAACAGATTCCAGACTTGTCTATATATCGTAGTCACTCTCTTAGCCTGCTTTTCCAAGATTTAGGATGCTTTCAGTTTTCCCCCATAATAAATTCTTACACAATCAGGCACCTTTCATGTAATTTTTCCTGTGGATAAAACCCATATTTTTGCTTTGTAGTATCTATTTCATAGTAGGAACTTAAATAAGCACAATCTAGGTAACAAGAGCCTCATACATTAAAAACCCCAATGATTTTCTGTATTATTTAACACGTTAACACTATCGCATCCATCACTGAATGGTTGTTCAGCTTCACTGAATGAACATTGCAAGAGCTAGTCAAAACATTTTACCTGACAGATACGTTTGTTCTTCCATTTGCTCAGCACACATTGACTGCTTTGCATTAAGTCCTAAAGGACAACAAAACACAGAGAATGGAGTTGGCAGCATGCACTGTCAATATCAGTTAACCTACTCTGGATTTTCAAGTTTATAGATGAAGCATGCCACACAAAGATCCAGCTGTTGTGGAACCGCCTGCCAGACAAAAGCACATTTATCAACACAGGGACAGCTGGATCTTGATGAAAATTAAAGCTCTTGAAAGGAGTTTGAAAACTGGATCATTTGTTACTGTTCTTGAAAGTTTTGAAACATACCTCCACCTCCTTGAGTGTATCTCGCAGTCTTTCTGGTCGTTTGTTTTTCAGTATCCAAGGGTAATCTCGAGCTGGCAAATAAAAGAGGCAAAAAAAGGTTAAAAAATATATATGTCTTTATATATAGGCGAATATATATACACATGTGAGTGTGTGCATGTGTATGTGTGCATGCAAACAGCCGTTAAATATAATAAAAGTTCTACAACTTGAACTTCTTTTGTTGTGGAAATAGAAAACTAAGATTTCTAGGAGTTACCTTAAACATAAAACTCACCTATAATTGGAAGGATATGGCTATGGTTTCTATTGTTAAGTGATTTCCTTTTGAAAAGCTTTACTGTAGGAACAGTTAGCATGAAATATCCACACTGGCCACGAATTCACCATAGCAATTGTGCACAAAGCTTTCAGGACGGAATATCCTACTCAGCTGCTAAGCATTTGCAATGAGAAAGCATCTCACATTCAGTATGTTAACTCAGATTCAAGTTACCAAATCTTCAACAGATGCTATTCTTTAGAGCTAACATTTCATTGACCAATTTCAAAAAAGCTTGCACTGACTTGTCTGCAAAACATGTATGCATGAATATATGCATATATAGAGGTATTAACAACAGGTAATTGTGAACACTACACGTTATATCATGGAGTACAATTATTTATAGGATTTGTTCTTGGAAAATTTGTTCCTAAGAATCTGCCTAATCAAGCAAATCAGAAACCACATGACTTCCACAGTCCTTTAACAAAATTATTAATATTTAGCAAACTATTTTGAAAACTGTGGGGTAATACATTAACTCTGAAAACAGGAGGTAAAGCTTCCTCTGGAGTTGCTCAGTAATAGGCTTGTTTCATGGCTGAGAATCGGGCTTGTGAAATTTCATTATTTAGAAGTGAGCAGTTTTCTGTTCTTAAGTACACAATAAAAAACATGAGAAATTAGAACACACTGTCTTTCTAAAATCTAGTGCATTTAAGGGAAACCTGATTAAAAGTTTTGAGCTCTAAGCTGTCCGTTTGTACACCACCTTCCAGACTGAATGACTTAACAGTTGCATTTAAACTCCCCTGCAAAAAGGAGCTTACAGTGGGAGTGCTCTAGAGTGGGGAAACAAATAACAGGATTTCACCTATCAACAAAACAGCACACAAACATACAACTTCTCTTTGTATTTTATTGGATGACAGCCAGTGTTGGTGGAACTGTTATGATAATATTAATTAGACATGTAAGATCACATTTTCAACAAATGCCTTCATAAATACTGGAATATGTATCCACATATGAAAAATGGGAAATTGCCTGTACGGACACTAAAGTATACGTATACAAATCAGCAGCCATGAATAAAGTTACCCAGCACTCCTCTCGAAGAAATGTCTGTTCTGTTTTCTGTTTAGGCCACTCCAGCGTTTACAGCCACAAGATGTAGTAGCCTGTGTTCTTTTGCATGCTTGAGGTTTCTGTATAACTGGATTTATCTGAGCCTGCTTCTTTTCATACAGCCAGCGCCTATTCGATAATGCGACATGAAGCACAAGGGATGTAAATCCTTTATGCTCCTCCCTACTTAAAACCCTTTCTCACCTCCCCACCTTTACAGAGCTGTATTGATTCTAACTGACACACAACCCTCCATAGCGGCTATAGATTTACCACACAGCTGTGTGCACCTCTATACCCATCCCCAGCAGGGTTTCATCCTGCTCCAAACCTAATTTATGATGCTGCAAATAACTTCTCTTTCCAGAACACACTTTGCCTTCAAACACGTGCACAACTCTATGTAGAATATTATGGTAAAATGAAATGTTAAGGGAATTCTTCTAGCATATGTACTACTTTGTGAAACTTTAAGAAGTCAGAGTTGTCATGTAAATAACGTTACCATTAATGCATGCTCTGAGAAATAATAGCTGTGCAAGAGCTGCAAATTTCAAGTTAGAGAAAGGTTGTACATATAAAAATCTTTACCTGTCATAGTACTGCCATGTGATTGTACAAACCGAACTGTTTTATAAACAGATAATGCAGGAGCCAAGTATATGTTTCAAAGCTAAAAATGTTCTATGAGGACAGCTGGTTATTAACCTGTAAATTGATTTTGGATGAAAATATTTTAGCTGCAGTTTTCAGTTTTGAGGCAGTTGGTGTTTTGATGCAAGAGCTAAGTGGGAAAATACTTTAGGCCCATCAGTTGGGTAACTTTCATTGTTGCGACTCCTCTGGACAATGGATTTGAGAAGCAATACACACCACTAATCTTAGTGATATAGAAAAAAAACAAAACAAAATGCATTGTGAATACACCACGAAGGAGTAGTTACAACTTTTCCATTGTCTTGTTAGTAATTCTGTGACAGAATGTCATAAAGTTGCCCTGGAAACAGCCTGAGGTTATTTTAAAGTTTTTCCAGTTGTATCACCAATTCAAAACAATAATTCTGTCTTACTGTAACAAGAAACGGAGAAAACATTCTTACATTCTGCTAGCTTTTGCTTGTCTTCTAAATAACCATGCTTCATCTGTGATCCTAAAGAACAGATGAAAAGATGAAAGATAATCCTTACAACTGCTGTCAACAAATATTAATATTAGAGAGAAGAGTCACATATTGTGATAAAACACAGAAATTTACAAAAAAAATTAAGACCGTCCTGATGTTTTCACCTCTTAAGTCAGATATCTTAAATTTGCAGTGAAAGAAAGGCTTACGCGGCCCAACAGGTGGGCCAGTATTACTGAGCCTCCAGTCTCATCAGATAGTGAAGTGAGCTGCAACTGAGCACAGAGGAGCAGCTGAGTCGGTCTATCAGCAGAGGGACAGAGACAGCAGGTGACCCACCACACCGAGCCCATGGGATGCCCACACAAGCCTCCACTCCAACCTGGCTGCAAATGGGAAGCAACTTCAGCTGAAGAGACCTTTTGGCCCATCATGAAACTTCCAGGATTAACAGGATTAATCAGATAAAGAAAATTGATCATTCACTCTGGAATGGCTATTTCAGATAGCAGTGAGGGCTGCAGGAGGCCGGGCCAGCACTCGTGCATCTACGATGCCCTCTGCTGGGATGCAGCAAATCCCAAATTCCTGCAACAGCCAGCACCTGCTTGCCCAGTGAAGCACAGTCCCTGAGCAGTGGTTTAGCATTCTGCAATAAGTGAAAAGAATACAGAAGCAGAATATAAAAACAAAATACAAAATCCCAATAAGGTTTTGATGGCACATAGCTTTTTTTTTAATTTATAATTTTATTTGTATTGAAGAGATACTAAACTACACACAGTATGTTGTTATGTAAATATTTTCCCAAATCCTTCTTTTCTCCCTTTGAGTAAAGAGTTTTTGAATGCTTTGAAGTAGTAAATGAATCTCTATTCATGCATGCTTACTCTACAGAATTACAGAGGCACATATTAAAAATTTCAAAACTGAAGTTTTCAGAGTAAATTGTCCCTGCCAAAGTACCTTCAACATCTGGAGGTCCTGTTTAGTTTTAGTTATGGCTGTTTATTTTACCTGGCTCTTTCTTGTCATAGTACTGATGTACCCCGATGTCTTCATCTACATAATCAGATAGAAATATTGTTAGTTATTGATGTAACACTGGAAACAAAACGTAACTTAGCAAGCAAAGTTCAGCATCACAATTTGAGCAAGCTGGAGCAAAGAACTTGGAGTTAAAATGCGAGCCAGAGTGGAAAAACTACAGAATATACTCTGAATACCAGTTAGAGTTTCAAGAATTAGCAAGCTAGGGCTGAAGGAGTACATGACAGGTCCTTACATTTATTTGCAGCTGTCATTTCACATATGCTTTGATTCTCTTCCAGCTGCCCATGCTTAAAAATGTTTTTTTACCACCTTCCTAATGACCATCTTTTCTGTTCTTTCACAACAAAAGGTAAAAAACACAGTGCAGACTGTACCTTAGAATAACATGAAGTGTTTTCTGAGCCAAGTTGAAGACAACAGTTATATTTTTTTAACATTTGTGAATTCCAGGAAGCTGCCTATCCAAAGGATCCAGTATTGATCTACAGGTATTACTGCCTACTGTTGTACCAGACGCAAAAGCACGTATCTATTCCTATGGCTTAGGGCAAGCCCTGGCTATATACCAACAGCCTATGAGCATGAAACACAAGTGTGCACCTACCAAGAGCATCTCCCTCTGTCCTCCAGGTTCCATGGCAAAGAAATTTGGATGCTTGGGCTACCATGAGACTGTAAGCCAGCTTCTGATTTGGCTGACTGCCAAATACTTAAGTATACCATGGCAAGCTCCACCAATGGATCTAAGTCTGACTTAAATTTGCAGTGTTTTAAAACAATTTATTTGACACTGCATGTGTCTCATTCTAAACTCAAAAATGTTATGGGGAGAAATTCATTTGTAGAAACGTAGGAAGACAATACCATGGCAGGTAGGTTTTGAGATAAGAGCAGCACTCTCTTCCACCTCAGGATTTTATAAAGAATAAGTGCATAGCAAGGAAGTCTGAAGGTCAAAGGTGGAAAATAGGTACAGTATGCCACAGTACACCTTCAATTACAACAGACCACAACTATATGTTTACTTAAACCATCTGAATTTTCCATGAAATCCAACTTAAAAATACATATATATACATACATATATATATAATTGTTACAGAACCAGAACAGTTCTCACACACAGACAAGTTGCTATGGCATATTGAGTCAATCTTGGAATAATA
>PPHD01023699.1:0-12382 GCA_002909625.1 Bambusicola thoracicus
ACAAACCTCAACATGCTTCAGCTCTCTGCATTGTCTATGGGGTAAATGATAACACAGCTAAGATGAAATCCACTTTTAATTAAGAAACCCTGCCTACTGAAAAGTATTTGGCTATTGCTTTGAGCCAGAAGCCCTACAATAGCTTCATAAAAGTCACCTGCTTTATTATTCTAATATCCACTCAAGTATTTCTGTGAGAAAACAAAACACTGTGTGCTGCTGGCTGCACTGAGCCATCACACCAGAACTCTGCAGCACAGAAATGTCAGCTGCCTCTTGTGTAACACAAACTGCTCACGCTTTGTAAGAACCACCACTGCCTATCAGGAGATACAGCAAGGCACCTGGAATTCATGAAATTTTAAACATCCCATATGAATTTTTTGCCTGATGTCCTTCCCAACCCCTGTATTTTCCCATTTGCATTTGTCCATATGGAATTCAGTGTAGACTTCTTTAATAGTAACTATAAATATCCATTGTTAGGTCCCCTCTTCTGCTATTACAAGCCATCCTAAGATTTTTTCAATGACATGGAGTAAAAATTCATCATTAATCTTTAAGGCATTTTTACATCACAGCTGAGTGAAAGCAGATCTGTGCTCTTCAGCCTCCTGCAGCGTGACATTCTTGGATTCCTTCAGATCCCTGACCTTCAAGTGCTGATGCACAATGTTTCCATTAGACAAGGCAGGATTATGTAGGGCATGCAACTCTCCAAATTGTTAGTAAATATACCTCCAGGAAATAGCTTTTCTCTGAGCTTCAGTTGCAAATCTCTTCCCCTCCAATGAAGTGAATTAGTTGATAGGTAAACCAGAATGCCTACCTTATGGAGCATTGATTCAACCCAGGATGCATGAACACTGGTTCCCTGGGAGAATAAAAGCCATAACCCTGAAATTCTATTATCTAGCGAATCACCTTAACAATTAAACATGCCGCTTCATTACTTCAGTGGGCAAAAAAAAAAAAAAAACCAAAAACCACACAAGACATCTCAAGAAAAACTGCAAAATATCTCTCCACCAAGAAAGAGAAAACTAGGAAGTCAAAGACAACAGGGGGAAAAAAAATGCCTAGAGTTTGCTCAGCCTGTTTTCAGCCCACATGTGAAGTGCTACTCTGTTTTGAAGCAGCCACTACAAGACGACAATCTCCTGCTTGGGAATCCTCTACTGAGGACCTGATGTGACAGACTCAGGTTTCTTTGGCCCTGAGCCCCCCAGAACAGCACAGCCACATCACTCTTCCCAAAGCTGTGATGGCACAAGCTGGGGAAGTGAAGAGGAATTAATTATCACCACTGCTATGAAAATGTCAACACTTATTCTTCCATAAGAATTAGTCTCAGATGATCTACAGGGTTACCACTGAGGACTTGATAAGACTTGGGCACTATACAATTGTAATTAAGACATAAGTTCTTCAGAAAAGTTTGCATTATTGAGTGAAAAGGAATGAACTTGCTGGAATCACTAAATGAATTTGCAGCATGTGGAATAAGTAATAATAATTAAAAAGAGAAAAATCTCAATCATACCTTATATTTAACCTAGGCACGTACAAAAATAGCAACCATTAAGGTGCAATAACCATTAAATCCTACCAATATTTTCAGTCAATTTACAGTGCTGAATAGTATGTCACGTCCATCTGCTATAGAAAAAAATTGAAGCATATATGATCTAAAGCAGAGGCAGATCAATTCCTCAATGACTAATAATCAGAAACAATAAGAAATAGCATAAACTACACTATTCACTGCTGAGCATGCTCTACAGTGCCAAGAAACAAAAATGGCACAGGGGTCACTACCGAAACACAGAACCTATTTCAAGACAGACAGACATGGAGCAGCTACTTTTCATTCTGAGGGAATTTGAAAATTTCCCCACGTTTACAGTGAAGAGTTTTGAATGAGCAAGACAAGATTTCATTTATTTTTATTTCTTTTTAAACATAAATTCACCTCTCACAGCCAACTGCCAGGTTAAAAGCAATTTTGAGGATAGTCCACTTGGAAAGGTGCTGCCACAAAAAGCTCCCAAACCCATTTTCCCCCTCAAATAGACAGAGTTGCTGCCATCAAATCTCCCTCGTACTTGCGGATCACCAACAAATGGTGCTCTTCCAAATAAAGCAGAAGACAGCAGAGATACAGTACTTTATCTCCCTTGTGAATCTGGTCCACAGCCTCATGGATATCTCACCATTAAAAAAAAATCCCACTTTCTCAATTCTCCCAAAAAGCAGATGATTTAATTTCTCCTATACTCTAAGAGAAAAAAAAAAAAAAAAAAAAAAAAAAAAAAAACACAGGGAAATTGACAAGGAAGAGGTAGCCATCCAAGGATGAAAAGATATCCAGATGATAGGACTGCCCAGAAGACAGCCAGCAACCACCAAGAACAGCAATCAAGAACTAAAGGAAAAGAGAAAGAACTGGACCCAAAGGGAATACACATTTAAAGCACAAGCAAGAATAGGAGAGACACAACTGTGAGAAGAGCATATGCATTTTAAAACTTCTTTCCAATAATAATAATTAATAAATAATAAAAAGTAGGCTGATTTGATAGACTGCTACATTAAAATGATAATGCATTATATTACCTCTGAATTGCAGCTGTCAGAAAACCAATTCTATCCAAAGAACATCAGTTTCTCCTTCCAAACTCAAAGGCACAGAGACAATACTGAATTCAGCATTAGCATGAAGTACATAATCATCTAATCTTTTTCCATGAGAAAACATAATTACCATGTATTCATGATGTTGATAAAACGGGGTTTCCAAACTTTTATGATCACAAGGAAATGCTTCCCTGTAATTAAACTCATTCACCCATTCTTTCTAAAGGACAGCGGTGAGCAAACTGTTCTCACAGAAAGAATGTTATTCCTACTACTGTCCCCGTTCTCACTTTGCCTTTACCATTTTTGGGGTGCAGGTCTCCCTCTTCCCTTTCTTATTCTCTCAGCCTCCAACTCTCTCACTTAGTGACTGCTGAGCGTCTCCTGAACTCTGCTTTTCCTTCCAAAATCCTCAGCAAAATGCCCAAACATAGCAAGCAGTTCCCGGGGATCTGATAACTGCTTTATACTGTATCAGCACCTTGGAGCTATGATTGAGGGTATTTCATTATTACTTTATAACTCAAGTCAGTTACAGAATCAGATGAAGAGGTCATTCAGCTTTGTTTTCAAAAGCCCTCAGATGAGACAAGGATACTTCTGGAGCCAGACTATCTGGCAGCAGATGCACAGAATTACTTTATCAGGAGTCCTTATCATCAACTGTCTGGAGTTCACGATTTTATACATTTTTAGAATGAACTGTTGTAAAACAGGTAGCTGAGATGAAAACAGGTTTAAACAGAAGCCCTCTGGGAAGGGCTAGGGCAGCACTATAATGAATCATTTTGAGTAACTTTCGAAGGAGGAGGGGAAAAAAAGGGGTGAGGCAGGTGAAATGCCACTCCGTGATGAACGGGTTTTGCATTACTACAAGCATCATCGCTATTTACCTCTGGAGGGGGCTGATGTTATACAGCCATCCCAGAGAGGACGCGGAGGTACCAAAGTGACCTCTCACTGCATGGGACTGCACTGCACTGCCAGGAGGCACCACCTGTGAGGGGCAACAGGAAAGGCCACCCATGCGTGGGTCACAGGCAGAGCTGCACTGCTGTTATCAAGTGTTTTCACAGTGATTCAAGAACAACAGCTGCCATTTTTACCCTCCCTCCTACTCTACACCACATATCAAGTACAGATCATCCTTGCTCTATCACAGCCAATATACAGCCCTCTGAAGGGCTTCTCTGTCCTTGACTTATGCTGTCATTACACAAGGACATTGATTGCAGTAAAATTCTTGCTGTTCTACATACACAAAGTTTTCAGGCTCTCCTCTGCCTATGTGATCAGGGCTAAGTATGCTACACCAAAAAGGATTTAATTATCTCAAAACATTCTTCTCTAGTATTTCCTTCTCCCTGCACTGCCAGACTACTCTGTGACTCATGCTCTGGGAGCAGCCCAGGCTGTCCACAGGAGCCAGTGCCACTCATCCCAGGGCACGCTGGCCCTCAACCAGCACTGCTGGTGTTCTCAGCCATGCCCTGCTCCTGCTCATTAGCCCAGATGCAGCCTGCAGGACCAATTTTCAGCCTGAGCTCACACAAGGCAGTATTTGTGTGATGCTATTTGCTATGTTGATGTCTGCACGAGCCTTGGTACCATGGCACCAGGAGCAGAACAATTGTGACAAGCAGGTAAAGAACTCACTAGGCAAGCCTGATGCCTTCTTTATCTCCAGCATCACATTCATCTCCTATTAATATACCCGTCAAATTCCACATTGAAAGAGCTTATAATTTTTGTCCTTGACTCTTTCACTAGAAAGCTACCCCAAAAATGTTAGGGACATTCTTTTTTCATTTCTATTTTAAAATGTCAGTTAAATACAATGCTTTGTTCTCCAATATGTCTCCCTTGGCTCCAGATATGCATTCCAAATTGGTACTATTTCTGACTTGGAGAGAAAAAAGCAAAATCAACCCCAACTTCTATATTCCAGCTTCTTCTATGTTCAAGCTGCTCAGCCCAACAGACTTAGATAAACGAGTCAGGCTAATGAAGTCTGTCCCTTCCAAACCCAGAACCTGACTTACATGCATGTTTGTACTTATCTTTCCATTCATTTTAACTTGTGAGAACTCAATTCAAGGCTATTTGCTAGAGCCAGCTGTTTTAATGGTCTCATTACTTACCCAAGACCACATCTCAATAAGCTTGGGGAAGCAGCCAAAGGATTTGGCTGAGCCTCTTACAAGGCCCCATGACAAATGGTAACTATCATTTTATTATCTGTCTCAGAGATATGAAGGTCTGGTTGGATTCTCCAGTTCTGGATGATTAAAGAACAGCAGCAAATTTCTGCTTTCCACTCATCATTAACAAAACGATTGCAGCTTCTTGGGCGTGCAGATATTACCACTACAATATACATCCCTCCACCCTCAGGAACTTGTGCCAAATCAAGTCAGACCCCTGGGGTATATTCAAAAGCCAGGGCATTCACTGCCTATTACTTTCCTGAAACAAGAAATCCAACATGTGAGCTTTGAAATAACCTCAGACAGTGGTAGTCTTTCTTCACAGCAGCTAAGCGGAGACAGTTATCTCCACTAGCTCACACCAGCACAAAATGGTGCAGAAGACAGGCAGTAAAGGTCACAGAGTCCCAAAATGTGCACCCACAGACTTTGAGCTCCTTTTCCAAACACCTGGATCCAACTGGCTCTCTTTTACAGAATCATAGAATAGAACCATAGAATCATTAAAGTTAGAAAAGACCTCTAAGATCATCTAGTCCAACCATCTACCTACCACCAGTAGTGCCCACTAACCATGTCCCTCAGTGCCACATCTACATGCTTCTTGAACACCTCCGGGGCAGTGACTCCACCACCTCCCTAGGTAGCCAATGTCAATGCCTCACCACTTTTTCAAAGAAGTTTTTCCTAATACCCAACCCTCAGAGAAAACTGCACAAAGTTGAGGCTTTTGAGCAGACAGATGGGAATGGCTGAAGTGCTCCAGGAAATCCAAGGATGAGAGGTTTCCAGGGTAAAATATCTTCTTTGATGCCTGCTTTCATGCTGCCTTTTGCTTTGCAGTGACTGTGGCTGCTTTTCAACAGAAAGTACACCCTGCTCTCACATCCAGCTGAGACAGGAAGATTGTTCTTTGTCTTTATTATCTATTCAGGGCCTAAAATTAATATTTTAGGAGATAGAAAGAAAATTATATGTTAGAGTAAGGAAGTTTGAATTGTTTGACACCATCAATTTGCTCCAGTTCTGCTTTTAGAAAATAGTGGTCTCCACTTAATCACACTACAAAAAAGAGTCCAATTTGTGAGAAGTTTGGCCTAAAAGCTTTATTGTGGGCCTTGTCTGAAGGACAGCCGGATCTGCTCTGCAAGCCTCCCTGCAGCCTCCTGTTTGCTGACCCCCTAATTGCAATCCCATCGCTTGTCAAGTTCTGGTTAACAGATGCTCAATAATAAGACAACAGTATGCAAGTGAGGAGAGAAGAGTAATCAGAGCAAGTTTAAAAAGGCTATACAAGGGGTAACTGAATGAACAGGGAAGTAAGAAACTGCGCTCTTGTGCAGAGCACCTGCTGTTACAGAGGTGCACATAACTATGACAAAACTATGACATCCTAAGACACAAAGACCAATGACCCATGTGAGATGACTTCTACAGCTGAACTGTTCCTTTGCCTCTGAATTGTGACTGCAGCTGATTACGGGTGAAAGAGATCTCTACAGTTGTTCTTCAGAAAGATGGAAAGTACTTGAACACCAGGATGCATCCAGACCCACCTGTGGGCAGGAGCTGCACCTCTGGAGTCCAAGCAATGGGACATACTGTGAATGTAAATAAAGGTAAAACAGAGCTAAAGGAGAAGGAGTCGAAAGAAGGACAAAGTCAGTGTGCAGAGACAACCATTTAAAGAGCTGCAGTTTTATAAAAGATCACTGTTTTTCATGGGAATGTGTAACAGAGAGTTCTCTGCCTCATGCCTTTGCTGTCAGAACCTCTCTATCCTCACCATAAACAGAAAGGTTTCCTAGGATTTACCGCTCCAGTCTTTATTACTGATAATACTAATTCATCCTTTTTAACACAGATCAACATCAGCTGAAGATGCTGCCCCAGTAATGCTGTCAGGTTCACAACAGATTCCTGCTCAGTGCTTATGATCTACCGACACCTCACCAACAATGCAATTGCTGTGTTGCATATGTACCAATGATCCACATTCTAAATAATATTAACTCTTTTTTTCTCCTAAAAAAGAAAGAGAGAAAGAGAGAAAGAGAAAGAGAGAAAGGAGGGGAGGGGAAAAGAAAGTAGAATTCACACTTTTCATTCTCAGGGTACTTTCAGACATTTGGTCTAGATCAAAAGGTAGAATTTACTGCTCTTACTTATGGGGTGTTTTCCTATCGTGCTCCTGTATTAGACTGCTGACATGTATCAACTCATAAATTTGTCTCCTACCTTGTTAGGATTTTCCACACACCTCATCTTAGGAAAAGTTCAAAAGTTCATTAGTAAAACACTGCTTATTTCTGCTCTCTGAAAAGTCTTATGACAGAAAATGTCAAGAAACTTAACACAATTGACAACTAAATTACAGAGCACTACATAGTTCTTGTAAGGCTGCAGAAAACATTTGTAAGTAATTCACCATTGTTAACAGGTTTATACAGAATTGACAACACATACATAGACCCAAACCTGAACTGCTAATAAGTACATCAGTAATTTCTCTAAGCAGTCAGTCTGAGTAACTCAGTGGTAATTTGCTTATTGTTTTCTTAATAGGGAAAAGAGGATTACAGCCAATTCTCCACTCATTTACACATCCTGGAGGGCTTTCTAGGGTTATTTTTCCATGGCACCAGAAGCCTTCTCTGTCCCACCAACATCCACCAGCAGTCAGAGAACAAACATTTCCAAAATAGCTTTCCAGGGAGAAGATTCACGATGTGGACTGGAGCAGGCACAAGATTAAAGCTGCACATGGAAGAAGTTATTTTGCTAAATAATAATAATAAAGCTATTTGTTGGTTGATATTAATCAAATTATCACAGTTCTATTCTTTTTTTTTAAAAAAAAAGTCCAGACGTGGCAGAAAAATGCTATGGCAGGGTGTCTGTGTCAGCATTTCAAAGCTCTCCAGAAAGGGAAAGGGGACAAAAACCTCACAGAAACATTCCCAGTAATTTTAAGTTTATGATATTCCTTCCTAGAATAACAACTGAAATGAAATCATGGTTCAAGCCTGTGGAAAGACAGGACAGTAACCAGTCGTATATTTCTTTTCAAGAACAAAGTGGAAAAACAGTGCAGCATCAATTTCCCCATTCACATAAAGAAATCAGAGATAAATATTATATAAGAAGTCTTTGGAGTAACATAAATACCAATAACGCTTAGCGAGGTTTTCAGTGACGCATCATAGGATTCTACAGCTAATAGAACAGCCATTTCAGCAAGTGCTGGAGGTCGAGGTGTGTTTGGACACCGCTCTCAAATGTTGGGTCTGGATTTTGGGAGGTCCTGTGTGGAGCCAACTCCATAAAACAGGAGACAGTATGTTCAGAGCAGCCCTCATAACTGCCAAGGGGAACACAGCTGAGGAGGGGCAGTGAGAGGCACAGAGCGAAGCAGAGCACACCACCCCAGGGCATCCAGCTGAAGCACAGCTCTGCAGCCTACTGCAGCCAGGAGGAGAGCAGAAGCAAGAAGCCTTAGAGCCATGACCCAGGGATGAGGAACATCGCACTGAAGGACAGGATTAGAGCAAACGTAAGTGAGCTCTAACACCAAGTGTGCAAAACAGCCTATACACATCTTCACATTAAGACTGAAGAGCAGCAGCATTCCTGGATTCAAGAGGACTACAGGATGCTCCTCAGCACCACCTTTACCTGCTGACGTTGCCCTTTCCAAAGCCTCCCTAAGAGCAGAAAATGTCTTCTTTTGCATGTTTTTAAATGCAGCTCTATTTCTCTCTGTCTGACAGTTTCTTCACTTGCGGTCCTTTATCCTCCAACCAACCCACACCCCCACTGCTGCCACTCACACAGCACTGCTGTTTGGAAACAAGCACCTACTCGCTTCCTTTCATCATTCACTCAGCCAGTTTGACACCCTGCCTACCATTTTGCCTGAGGATTTCATTCTGAGTATTTTTCTGCCTTCTGCTGTGTGTTGCCAACTGTCTGCCACATCCCACACAGTTTCAGCCTCTGCTGATGAAGTAAATCCTCCATCAGTGGAGCCACTGCCTCCACTGTCCCACCAACTTAAATGGAGAGCCTATTGCCTTGGCTCTAGAAGGCTAAGCCAAGGAGTCCACATGTTTCTGTAAGTTTCCCGTACTGCTCACGGATCCAAAATACCAACAGCATCCTCTTGTTTGCATTCATAGAAACCTAACCTGAAACCAGAACAGGAAACCAAAGCCCAGGCTGCAGGTGCCACCCATTCTGAGAAGCATAAATTCAGTCACTACTTTGGGAACAGCTTTGGCTCATGGGAAGTTTCGCTCTCATGTGAGCTCCTAACATCATCTCTAATCTCTGCAGCTCTGGACACAAAACACGGGGAGAGCTGCTGGGGGGACAGTGAGGATACAGACTGCTATGCAGCCCCACACGTGATTTCACCTGGGAATTGATGGAACAAACGGCAGGATGCAGCAAGGTTTCTTTCCTCAGCCTGCTCTCCTTCTGTAGTCCTTTAGACAGATGAGCAAGGCCCAAAACCACACACAGCAAAGGCTACCTCCACCTCATTTTGAGCAAGACTTTCTCAGGAGTGTTGTAACAACTTCAGAGCAGCAGCCTTACCTAAATACATCCATACATCGCTACATGTACACAGCTTTTGGACACCGGATTGGTGGCAAGCACTTCCTCAATATGGCAGGTAAAGCTATACTGAGAAATACAGCTGAGATCTCATGAATGTGGATTTTGGCTCCTAAATTCTTGTGCAAAGCCCCTCCATGCTCTGCACTTGGACATTCCAATAGCTTAAGAAAAAAATATAACACAATACAGAAATATAACTGAATCGCTGAAAGGTGTAGTGAATTAAGAAATTTCAGTATGTGTTATAATGCCTTCAGCACTGTGTTTCACACAGACCACATCATACTCATAAAAAAATGTATATTCCCTCTGTGCCACACACACTCTTTAATTCACAACAGAAATCCAGTATAGAAGAAGAATTCTTATTCTTTTGTGGTGCTAGGACCCAAAACACTGACTGCTGTTTAGCAAGACCTTGACATTCCTCATTAACAAGATCTTAATGAAAGACAGTCTGTGTAATGAACTAAAGATCAACAAAAATACATACAAAATTCTGCAGTTTTTTATTGTTGTTGATTTTCATTTTTAAGCTAATTAGTAAGTGGAGAATTTACACTAGAAAAGCCCTTTTTTTATTTTATGTGCTCTGGAGAGCAGGACTTCATTTATATGGACCTTCCACATAATTGGGGGAAATGTCCTTTTTTTTATCTGATAAACGTGCATTGAATGTGGAACCTTTAAAAAAAACCACATGCATATATTTCAAGTCACAGCAAAGGAAACAGCCTGTTTTGTTTTCATTAACACAACCACATGAAGACTCAAGCAAAATGAAGGAGATAGCTATCATTTCAACCACTTTCTACCTAATTTTTTTTTTTAATGTATCAAATTAAAAGAATATCAGAAATCACCAAAGAAAAACATTATTTCTATGCAAAGATTCACAGATAGGCTTAATGCACTAAAAAATGAGTTTTGTTCATATCATAGAATCACAGAATCACAAAGGTTGGAAAAGATCCACAGCATCATCCAGTCCAACCATTCACCCATCACCAATGATTCTCACTAAACCATGTCCCTCAACACAACATCCAACATTGTTTCTAGAAGCAGCTAATTCCAGTGAAAATATTGTCTTCCTTTCACACTATAAACTCAGATGACATAGGACTACATGTTTAATGTATTATACAGGAAAGGAGCCTATAGAACTACTCAGGCACAAGGAAGCTCCCCTTGAAAACAATGGAACATGAGATGCGTGAGGTGTGAGATTGGACCTGGCATGCACTGGGCAAACAAGAACTCCTGCTGCTACAAAACTAACTTTAAAAGCTGAAAACACAGTAGGCCTCAAAAATGTTACACAAGAACAGCTTCATTCAAAAAATTAATTCAAAGTTGCGCACTTTCTGAAAACACATCTGAGACACAGCAGTAGCCAAAAAAACCCAAAAGGTTTTACAAGTCTCTCTAAGTTTCTGCATATATTTTTTAACAATTTTTAGTGTAAAAGCCAGGAAGCACTAGCAAATTTCTTCAGCAAAGTTTAGAAAGAAATAAAGTAATGTATGCATTAACTTGTTTGCTCTGTACTCACAATGCTGTGTGTGTATGCAGAACATTCAGTTTCTTTTTGGATCTAGTTTATTTAGAAGTCAGTCCCAAAGGTGCCTAAAATAACTGTTCAAATCAAAACCATCTTTGGGAATCTATGTGAATGTGACGAGTTCTGCAGATATATGGGGCATGCAGAATTCCCACCAAAGAAGTTGCAGAACTTAATACAGTTTAAACAAACAGAAACACAGACAGTAATAAGAGGAACTCCATTCACATGCTAATTCTGGCCCTGATATTACAAACATGAAATGTATTTCCTTCTGTTTCCAGTTATCATGTGAAAGCTTGTGAAATAAAAAAGGAAAACTGAAACAGATCCTGAGATGCACAAGCAGACCACAAATAACCATTTTGTTGTGGATGCAAACATTTCTAAGTTAATGGGTAATCTACTGGACTAAACTTCAGTTTCCCCTATAAAATAAAACCCATCCGTGCTTTACAGGTAGAACACAATTATCAACATTTTCTAAAATTCCTTTTTCAGCATCATTTCTCTCTTGAACAAAAATTCTCAGGTGAAAACTGCTTTGCCTCACATTTAATAGGCAGACGAAAGCAGCTTTAAAACCATGCACCATGAAACATTTTGCCTTCAAAAGAATAAAAAAAAAAAAAACAACCATCAGATGCTCAGAGAAAAGCGGGAAAAAAAGACAGTTAAGAATTCACGGTAAGTTGTTTAGGTTCCACGTACCATAAAATATTAGTAAGTTTACAATCATTCTCCTACTTTAAAATAGGCTGTTGTTGGATTCCTTTGGAAGACAGTACCGCTAAGGACACCACCTGCTTCCACTCCCAGCCCATCCTCCTGGCCCTGCGCTCTCTCTCATGCACTGCTAGCAATAAAGTATTTCATGTGTGAGGGTACAATTTTAAAATGCAAGAAAAATAACAATATTGGGTAGAGTGTGTGTTTAGAAGTGTCACTAGACACTTCATTTGTATGTGGAGGAACCATCTCTTAAAAATGCAGCAGTTTACTTGCTGGAAAATGAACTTTTCTGCTAAAAGTAGTTTTCAATCCACAAAAACGATGCACCTGTATAGCATTTGTGTCATGAACGTAAGCTCCAGAATAGTGAATTATATCCTACCAAAGACTTTCAACACTCCAAATTTCACAAGACTTAATCTCATACCAGTGCTCTTCATTGACTATGCTGATATTAATGACCTCACTACTACTGCCATTCACACTCCCGCTATGACGTTATCAGTTAAATGTCAGCGGTGTAATTTCTTACCTTTAGGAAAAGCAAAAGAAGTAGAATCGTTATAAATGTTTTTATTTTGAAATGGCTACAACTTTTAAAAATTACTTTAAGATTCGA
>PPHD01023700.1:0-12382 GCA_002909625.1 Bambusicola thoracicus
CATGCTTACCCATCAGGATGCTGGAGTGATTTCCCGGTCTTTGTAAAAGAGAGCTGAGCAGAACATTTAAAAGTGAAGCTATGATTCTGTGCTGTCTGGCAAGAAAATCAATGTTAGAAGATACTAAAGGACAAATGCAATGTGCCATGAAGCTGCATGATGACTGCCTAGACTTGAGGTGAGTTTTCAGAATTGCTTTTGTTGATGGTCTATATAAAAGAGGGAAGCTAAAAAAAAACAAGTTATTTTCAATTCAATTAACAGTTAGCATTTTAAAAAACAAAATTGTGCTAGTGATGGACTCTTTTAACCTACTTGAAATGTGCATTGATGCATTTCGAAAGACCCAAATGAATGAAATAGTGAAGAAAATTCCTCAGACCAATACTTTCTTCATGAAACAGTGTACATGATACTGTAGGCAAATTTTCACTCACTGGGCAAGATGTACAAGTAACTAGAAAGTATGATTTTGCAAATTGTAACTGTAAATCTTAGAAAAAGACTCATTGCTTGTCTTTTTGCATAGAAAGCAATTACTATTTTTACCTTGGTAACTATCCCGCTGTGCTTGATATTGTAAAACATGCATTTAGCCCTTCTTGATTTTAGCTTAAGATGTAATGCATTCTTTAGCTTAGTATTACGCTGAAGTGTACTGGATGATAATGAGATGTGTCATCATCATTCATTTGGACAGAGTTCATAATTATTACAGTGTCTAAATTGTGCCATCCTTGCACAATACTTTTATGTTCTTATTTTTCACCAACGTTATACAAAAGGCTCGAATAGGGATTGTGGTTCTAAATTCAAGATTCTAAAATATGTGCAGGGGTTAGAGAGTGAACTTTTATTTATGACAAAAAATATATAAAATAAAAAAATCATCCAAACATGAGACCTTTTTGTACACAGACAAGAGTGCTACTTGCTACTACAGACAAGAGTGCCTCACTTCCACTTACTGTGCATCTAGCACTGTATCATGAGGCTTTCTGCCACTCTCTGGTGCTTCATTTCTTTGGTTCAATTCGATATCACAGAATCACAGAACCATAGAATGGCTTGGACTGGAAGGGACTTCAAGGATCATCCAGCCCCAAATCCCCTGCCACAGGCAGGACCACCAACCTCCTGATCTAATACTAGACCTAGCTGCCTAGGGCCCCATCCAATTTGGTTTGTAACTTCATTTTTCAGTTTTCAAAATGAAAGCCAAAAATCCTTATCTTACAAAAGGAAGTAATTCAGAAAAATATAAAAGGGATGTCCGTGTGAAAGAGTCATTGACATAAGAGGCCTCTACCAGATTTTAAAATGGGGGGAATGAGACTTAAATGTACCAAAGGATAAGACCATACGTATAAAAATCATTTTGATCGTTGCACAGATTTAGGAAAAGCTTTAAGACTCCTCCTACCCACAGGTATTTTTCAAAATTATTTTAAATAGATAATGGTATATGACTTAAGAAACATACTGAGTGCTTCACTGCACATTTTCCAGAACTGTGCTAACAGCCCAGACCTTTTAACCTACTTAATAGCTACAGTAACTTGAATTTTGCTATCATGATGCACAGGGAGAAAATTAGGAATAGAGTTTAACAGGAAGACAGACAATGGTAATTAGGTCAGACAAGTATATTAACCATAAATTTGTTTATGTGCACTCTGCCACCTTTATCTCTATTCCCTACACATTCGTTCTTCCCTATGTATTTTGACCCCTCCTGTACCCTGCCTTTAGCCTTTCCTGTAGGCATCCTATTATAAGTTCTGCAGAATCTAACAAACCCTTTCAAATATCCAAAGATAAGTTTGTTTATTCCCTTGTGATACATTATATTAATTTCCTTCTTACTGGTTACAGAGTTCTGATTCAATCTCCTCAAGGCCTTGAGTGGTGCTTTAAGAAGTCTATCAAGCGATGACTCAGAAGCTATGGTCTTTGCTATCATATTTATTATATCCTCATTTTTAGAGTTCCCATATTATTAATAAAGGCAAAAATTACTTCACTTATATTTCTTTTCCACTGAATATTCAGTTTTAGTGTATGAGTATCGGTTTTGTGTAGAATTCAAGCATCAGTGAAATAAAATATTATCCTTTCATTTAGACTTTTGAAAAATTGTAAGATTTCAATGACTTCTAAAACAAACAAAGATAGTCAAAGACCTGGGTGATCTCCCTGTTGTTAAATAAATACATATATATAAATACTCACATGCACATATGCAACCAAACATTATGGCATAAGAAAATCAAACTGAACATAGAAGAACAGAATTGAATTTAAGAGTTCTCTGTTAATATAAAGTTGAAAAAGGCAAATACTAAGTCTCTTCCAATGAGAGAGTCATTCAGGGAATGCCAAAAGCATAATACACAACAGAAATATTATTACAGTGAGGTATACTTAGGAGCAGAGAAAGAGAAAACATCACTTAATCATACTTAATTAAATTAATTCTCTGACAAAGCAAAGTAAGAAAAACTATATGTGAGAGAACAACAAAAAGCAAAGTAAAAATACATGAAAAGAGTGTGTTAGTGTAGTAGAGAGAGAGAAAAAAATCTTGATATTTGTAGAAATTAACCATTAAAAGAAGCATAAATTATTTGAAAAAATGCAGGTTATGTCTATGAATGTCTGTATTTGGACCTTGTACAGAGGGGCACAAGCTGTCTGTGTCCAAATCTCCCAAAGCTAGCACCTACAAATACTAATGTCTATAGAGCCAATAGAAACTGCCCAAAATAATACAGTTAACTTTGCAATTATTTACTGAAAATTATCACAAACTAATTTTTTTGTTTGCTTGTTTAGTTCTGATGAGTCTGAAATACCTTCTTTGCTTTTGTCTTCAATACCAACGATGTTACCCCTGGAGACTTGAGTCAGAGGACCATTACTGCACAACAATAAACTCCCAGCCAAATCTGAACTTGCGTAGGATTTGCTGCTCCATCTGGATGTATATGACTCTATGGGGCCAAATGGGATTCATCCCAGCATACTCAAAGTGCTGGCTGATGTCATCACAAGACTTCTCTTAATTATCTTTCAACAGTATTGGGAATGTGCAGAGGTCCCAATACTGAAAACTATTGAATGTTTTAGTTTTCAAGAACGACAAGAAAGAAGACCATGGCCTGTCAGTCTCACTTCAGTGCCTGTTAAAATTATGAAGGAGATTATTCTGGAAATGACTGAATAACATCTGAAAGATAATGCAGTCATTGGTCACAGCCAACACATGATCAGGAGGGAAAGTTCTGTCTAATGAACCTAATTTCCTTTTATGACAAAGTTACCCACCTAATTGACCAGGGAAAGTCACTTGATTTTTTTGGATTTCAGCTTTTCACCTTTTCAGATTTAAATATTCTTTTCCACAGTATCCTTCTGGAAAAAAAATATTTAGCATAGAGCCAGGATTTGAATTTGATCCTTGTGAAACCAGTCCCATTTAGGATATTCTATTATATGAGTCTCGGGAAAAAAAAAAAAAAAAAAAAAAAGCTATGCTTTTTTTGCACTGAAGTTGCAAATGCAGAGACATGTTCTGACATGAGATGAATTCTTTATTTTAATTTTAAAATGTCACCTCAGTTTCCCAGTAAATAAATGTAACTTAATAAATGCTGTTCTTCAGAAATAAAAGTCATTATCTTTCAGCTGGATTGCAGATTTCTGTTCCAATTCTCTATGAATTAATCTATGCAGAATATCTGATAAGGAAGTTACATTTTATTGATTCACTTCTTAATAAACATAGAAAATAAATGTAATAAAATTGAGAAATATTTAATTGTTTTATAAACAACTGTAATTACATTAGATTGTTTTGTGAGAAAGTTTTCTCATGAAATATGCTTTGATCCATCTCAGCAATGCAATTTTTCTCCTGGGTAAGACTATTTATGTTCAAGCATTCCAGTGATGTCCCTAATACAACTAAAATCTTACTTATCAACATACCATAATTAGTCTGTGATCTGTTGAAAATCAGGCCCTCAAGCTACATCATGGAAGGTGCTATTTTACCTTATAACTCAGTGGCGCTATCAGAAAATCTGTAGGGTTTCAATACTTTCCAGGAAATGAATTGAAATAACTACTGTTGAAAAGTCTGATGTATTAATCTTTACTGGAACTGTGGTCTTGAATCAGAATATATCTATAGAAAATACTTACATGGTATCTTAAAACAATTCTAAATTTGATATAATTTTCATGGAAAAGATAAAATGCGTAAGATATAGTACTACAGAAAAAAAAATGGCAATTTGAAGGAGAACTGTGAAAATAATATACCATGTGTTTTTAAATAACATTAGAGAATTAAGTAGAAAAATATAGTGAGCACTGAGCAATTTATTACTGTAAAATAAATATCAACATTTGAGTAATTGAATAGCTTTTTTACACAGTATACTTTATTTGTACAGTGCTTCTAGAGTTTTAAAAATACGAGAATGGGAAATCTGTTTACTCACTTCAGAAACTTCTGAATGTACCTACAAATATTTACAGGAAGAAAATTCGATGATTACAGCTGTTCTTGCTTAACTGTCTATGTTTAATTTTCAGTGTTGTAAATTATGCAGTGCTCAAACAAATGCCCAAAAACCATATTTGTTCTTTTATCTCACCACTACTAATCTGCCAGACAATTGCTTATATGGTGTTTGTTATACCAATAAAAGCAAAACAGAAAATTGTTACTTGAAGTCACTATGTCCTATCTAGTTGCATTACAGTAGTAGAGGCGACAGCTTTGTATATGATATGGATTCAGATAGTACTAAAACAATTAGCTTGGAAACCAGAGAGAGGAAGATAACAAGGAGCCCTTAGTAACCTCAACTATCATGACTGTTAGGTGACTTTTAAGATCACATATCCTGACATAATCACAGGTGTTTCTTTATATAGGATTGTATTTACATTATCTGTTCTGCAATATATCAAACTCAGGAAAACATTTTAATGTGATGTCTACATTAGCAAAAGAGTGCAGAATATCAGAAGTGGGATTTATAGAGAGCAGATTTGTGGAATTGGTACTGTGTATCCAAAGCTCACAGTACATGTATTTCAGTGTGTTCTATTTTGGATTAGGTCTTGTTCATTCTTTCTTTGTGCTAGCTGCTAGAACTATGCTCTTGTACAGCATCTTTCAGACTTCTTTTTTCTGAAAGAAATCTGGTTTCTATGCTGTAAGACAGCTACATCATGAGAAAAAGAGAGCAGTGGTAGGGCCAATCAAGAGAAATGTTTCAATTGTGCATTTCTAATCCAAACTAAAATATTGAAGTAGAATAATGCTTATAATAACACTTTGCACCCAGGAGTACATTACATTCGTACAGGAGAAAGATGAAACTTTATCATAAGTAAAGGAGAAGAAAACCAAAGCTCTAGTCCTATGATCGATTAATGATCCAATTTTCATCTGCACATGATCTATGTATTCAGAAATTTGAATGTGGCATCCTATTTCAAATAAAAAATCTACTAGAACAAAACAGTAATTAGGTTAACTCCACTTGATTTATGTGGGAAATAAATAAAAATCACTGCTATTGTCATTATAGCAGAGGCTGAGAAAATAGTGCAACTCTGCTGTCAGTGAGAATCTTTCAGCCTCAAGGAGGTAAGTGGCTACCTAGATATTGCTGATCTGTATCAGGATAAACATAAATGCATTCATTGAATTCAGTAAGTCAACCTTCCCCTCATGTGAAATACAAGAACTCATGCAGTTAGAGAGAAGAGATTTTTTAAGAAATAAACTTCTCCCTGCCTCTCAGCTACTGGCCAACATCTAGCTGAAGTGCGATATCTGAATACAACAAGGCAAACGATTTTAGCAGATACTACCATATTAAATAAGGATATTAATTAAGACCATGTTCTCATGCCTGCCTAGACTAATTCTCAGCTATTCAATAACTTAACTCAAAATGTGCCTAATGCTTATATTGGTCTTTTGGGAGCATAAGAAATCGTGCTGACTAAATTTTCTATACAATCACTAAAGAGAAATGTCCACTTCCTAAGACTGTAGAGGACAAGGCAATGAATTTGCATTAGGAATCTCATTCTGCCTATGTAGCAGTAGCAATACGTCACCTTGCCCCAACATTTAAACCTGTAACTGAGGACAGGCAAACAATAAATCAGGTCTGACTCCTTTAGCAAGAAGAAATGTTCCCACTACATTACATTTGCAAAACATTTTTTTTCCCCAAAAACTGTTATTTACTCTAGAAGTGAGCCACCAGGTCCTCAGCTGCATGAAGCTATAACTGACCTAACTGAAGAGACTTCCAGCATAAGTATTCTCTACTCCTTTAATTGATATGTGCAATAAAGGATTTTTGACTTTTTACAAGGAAATGAATAGAAATGGCATTCTAATCATTGGTCCTTGGAATATAGATACTAAACTATCCTAGGAGAAGGAAGCATTGATTTCAGCTATTTTCTTTGTTCTTATTCATGCTGTGTCTATACGTAACATTTGGGCTCTTCTCACAGTGCCTCATCTGTAATTACTGCAGTAGAGATTCTGACTGTCTCCTGAAGATCCCTATCTGAAATTGGATTGAATGGCCCAGGTTACAATTGAGATTCTAGGTTATGTTCAAAAGTTGCTTCTTTCTCTGAAAGTTCTGGAAATGTTTGGTCCAATGAGGTAGGCAATTTTTGATCCAAATGTTTAAAGGGTTAGGTGTCTGAAGTGTGGTAGTTCTGGAGTGTGGCAGTCTCCAGAACAGCTATTTCTTTGATGGGGGCCAAACATTTAATAGCATCTACCTAGTACACTGGTTTCAAGTTAATCTGGATGCTGATCACATACAATTATTTTGGCAAAAGTCTGAACGAGGAAGCCTCTGATCCAATCAAAGTGATGTTCAAGACAAAGTGGTTTGTGTGTGTCATTGGTCAATATATGAGACAGAAAAAAAAAAAAAAAAAAAAGCTTTTTATAACTTATATACAAGATACTGATAATTATTACTGATAATTGCTATGATGTCTATAAAGACATGGAAGTACTGATAAATAAGAAGACAAAACTCATAATGTGAGCCTAGTCATCCCTGAATGACTAGGATTTGTAATAAACTGGTCGGACCAACATTTGAACCATTGTTTCTTAGTCTCATGTCGGGTATACACACATCAGAGAACCTCCTCTCCCTCCAATAAATTGGAGCTAGACAGGCAGGGCAATCTCGAATATCAGTACAAACTGGGTGATGAATGGATTGAGAGCAGCCTGAGGAGAAAGACTTGGGAATAATGGTGAATGGAAATTTGGACCTGAGTCATCAGTTTGTGTAGCTCAGAAAGCCAATCATATTCTGTGATGCCTCAAAGGAATCATGGTTAATAGGGGTGATTCTACCTCCCTACTCCACTCTCATGAGACCCCACCTGGAGTACTTCATCCATCTCTGGGGACCCCAGCATAAAAAATGTGTGAATTCATTAGAGTGGACTTAGAGTAGGGCCATGGAGATGATCAGCTAGAGCATCTCTCCTATGAAGATAGGTAGGGAGAGTTGGTGTTGTTTTCTATGGAGCAGAGGCCACTACAGAGACCTTATAGTGGCTTTGCAATACTTGAAAGGATAGTACAAAAAAGATGGGGAAGTACTCTTTAACCATAGTGACAGGGACGAGGAGTAGTGATTGTGTGGGTTTAAATTAAATATAAGGAATAAATTCTTCATAAGGGGAGTGGTGAGGCACAGGAACAGGCAGCCCAGAAGTACTGTTCAAGGGCAGGTTGAATAGGGCTTTGAGCAACCTGGATTAATGGAAGGTGTCCCCACACATTGCAAGGGGAGGGGCTGGTCAGCATGATCTCTAAATGTTCATTTCTATGCAAATCATTATCTGATTCTCTGATTATCTGATATATTTTCAATGAAAATTTAGCAAATACCATTGTTATTTTGCAATTTTATCTAAGGAAATACAATATTTAATCTATTCGACCCACTGGGGAAACTGCATCTCATACAAAGGATACTGAGGTCTGTGAAAGTTTGCCATTATTTCCCTCATATATAAAATGCCATTTTAATATTTGTAACATTCAATACAGTAAATTCGGCACTAATGAATGAGGAAAGGCACTGAGAAAAAAAAATGTTATCAGAAATTTATCTGGCAGCTTAAAATAGCTAGTTAATATTCAGACAATGGAAGTTTATGTTCAAAAGCATATTAATATACCTACAGGAGAACTTTCAACTTCTATACAATAATCTTTTATCACCACCACTGAATGACAAAAAAAACTGTCTATTATCACTAGCCTAGTTTTTGTTAAAATTGCTTTGAATTCCCATTTGAACTGGTATTTTTTATTCTATTTTTTTCAGATATTTAGCTCTCTGTGTTCTCTTTCCCTCAAATAACAAACATTTTTATTTCTCATCTGATACTTTATTTTTTCATCAGATAAAAAATATTATTTTCTCCTAGCCATCTGCAATTGTGCAGAGTGAGGCTCAAATGCAAGTATTTCAACAAAATAAAAAAAAATAAAAAAAAAATGATTTTGGTTGAATTTTTGAGACTTTGATACAAGATTTATTTTTCTTCCTTCTAGCAGGGTAAAATTAGCTGCAGACAGAAGTAACCAGGTTGTGAAAGTCACGTCTTGATATCTTAAGAGTGTTATGCAGAAATAAAGTTATGATAAGTTTAACATGTTACATGGTTTAAAAAAATCAAAGGAAAAAATGAAGTGGAAGAAATTAAACTCATAAAAGTTTCAAATTTAGAATAAGTATTGTAGGGAAAAAAAATCTATTTTAAGGTCAAACGTGCTAAGACAGAATCTATGCACACAAAAAATAACACATGAATTTGCAATGCCATATCATATCAAACAGTGTGAGAAGTATTAAAATTAGACTGGGTGAAAGCTGAATCATAGAATCATAGAAACATAGAATTCTTAGATTTGGAAGGGACCTTTAAATGTCATCCAGTCCAACACCCCTGCAATGAACAGGGACATTCAACAATAGATCAGACTGCCCAGGGCCTGATCCAGTCTTGCTTTGAAAGTCTCTAGGTATGGGGCATCCACCACATCTCTGGGTAACCTATTCCAGTTCCTCAGAACCCTCACTGTAAAAGATTTTTTTTCTTATATCCAATCTAAATCTACCATCTTTTAGTTTGAAACCATTTCCCCTTGTCCTATCACCACAAACTCTGCTAGAGAGTCTATCCCCTTCATTCCTGTAGAAGGGATATCAAATTTTCATTGATAGGCAGAACGATTAGTTGTCATGCCTTTTCTATTTCTGATTTCGCCAGTCTAACTTCACACAGAGAGTGTCTGACAATATATATAAAATAATCAAAATAAGACATTACAGGCAAACTTCTTTCACTTTTTTTCACACATGCTGATAAATCACAATGAAGTTCAGTGAGCAGTGATTACAGGAAAACATCTTCCTCAGTGAATTGCTGTTGATGACTTTTGCTGCAGTAGCTAAGAAAAAAATGTTCTATGAAGCTATTAAATAATGCATGTTGGCATTTAATGAGCTCTAGGTACTCTACAAAAATAAGTCTTAACCTCCATTGTAAATAGTGCAGTCTTATTTCTTAAAGAAAGAAAACCAAGACTGCAGTAAAGCACTCTGGTTGGGAGTATTTAGCAAATTTACTTCTAGCTGGAAAATGTTTTTTCTAGGCTTGAAGGGAGAGTTAGTATGTATTTAAAACTATTGATGGCAGAATAGGAAGGACAAAAGAGCAAGATAAGCATGTTCTCCTAGAACTGAAAGAGGTTCTTAGATTTTGTGCCTCCCAGGAAGTTACCCAAGAGCTATAGTGCACTTCTAAATACTGAGAAGATCCTGTTTGGTTATAAAATTGGACATTAAGGAATACAATTTTTTAAAGAAATGTTACTTTACAGTAACAGAAAGATTAAAAAAATCTAAAATCTCTAAACCAAAATATTCTAAAAATTTCTAACATTAAAGGGAAAAAAATCCTGATGCTCTGATGTATTTTGCAGACTAGGCAATATTAATTGTACATTGACAAGCATTTTATGATAAACTGCACTGCACATGAAAAATGAGCTGGAGTTATAATCAGAGAAGTAAAGTAACTACATTCAGAGTGCAGAAAATGTAAAGGAATGTAACCACAGGTTTTGATTTTGGTTTTGATTTTTGGGTTTTTTTGTTTGTTTGTTTGTTTTGGTTTGTTTGTTTTTTTGCTTTTTGTGTGTGTGTGTGTGGAAAACAAAAGTCAATGTGTGGGGGTTTTTTTGTTGTTTTTTTGTTGTTGTTGTTTTTCACCCAAAATTAGTAAGTTAATAGAAATAGCTTAGATCAACTCAGCAAGGACAATCAGACTTTTCATCCTTCTCAAGACGTTTCATATATGTTTGCATTCATCCTGGAACACAGATACTTTATGACCAATTCAAAACAAGAAATTTAAACTGTTATAGTCATTTTTTAGTAGAAGCTTGCAGGAAATAATTTGTTTCAGAATCTTTTCCAACATGTTGAAGATTTCTATCTGTGTTGGTCTTGAAAATATTATTGTATTGACATCCAAATGATATTGATCCAAGTTAGATCTCAAACCACTTTTACACTGGGGCAAAGCTACAGATATTAAATAGAATTGTTGAAGAATATACTTAAATAAACACATTATTAGTCTCTCCATAGACTCATTTAATGGAATCGGATCATGTCATGCTGAAAAAATATTACAAAATATTGATCACTAGAGAGAAAATATGAAAAATGTTGTCTCTCTATATTGCAAGCTTTACAGATTTTATTTCTAAGGAGAGAACGCACAACATTTTTTTTTCAGTTCGTGAATGTGCTCAATATTTACATAATGATCTCTTTCCAAAGATGAAAGAATGCATGAACAGTAAATAAATTGTGACCTCCCCACAAAACAACTTTACTTTTAAAGATGGATCATGTAGGGTGATGCTTGGCTGCACCCAATTCATCAGTATTTATTAAGCGGACAGAAAGTCAATTTTCCCATACTTTGTTTTGTACCACAAAACAGCAGTGAGAGATATGCCAGGCTTAGAAAAGGGGTAGAGGGTGGAAAAGAATAAAGGAATAAAGACTTAGAAGGACTTTCAAGTTATGCTTTCTGTAAATGTAGTTGCACATTTCAATAGCTAAAAGTCTTCATATACTTTAATGAATAAATATATATGCATATAAATATAAATATATATTCTTAGCATACACTGGTTTAGAAGAAATTCACTACTTTCCAAGGTCAACCATTAGCTAAAGTCAATAATTTCAAGTGTCTTCAATAGACAAAATTGTCTAACAGAAGCATGATGTCTTCAACTCTTGAAGCTGTAAGTTACTGGATACATACAAGGGTATATGAAATAAATGACATTTGAGAGAAAACAAAACCATGGAAGCATTCCTACCGATGGCAAAAAAGTTTACATATTAAAGTGCTAAGAAAGACAACCAAGAAATGTAGAAAACAGGACCCTGTGTAGTATGAAAAAGTAAAAATACCATATAGTTTGGCACAAAGATGTCTCTATCCTAATTTTACTATGCTGAGATTAATGTGAGTATAAATTGAGTATATTTCCAGTAATTTTATCTAAGAACACATATGGTGCAAAAAGAAGCTGTCATATGATACAGTTATCTAGTTATGTAGTATATTATATTAATTGCTTCATGAGTCATGAAGCCATTATAGAAGTGATAGCAAAAGTCAAGAACTGAAATCCAGATCCCACTGTAACTGATCTTAAACTATTATCTGAAACTAATTCTCTACACCTGTTCCTTAAATACTAATGTTTTCACAACTCAACCATTTTGGAGTTTTTGTTTCTAATGAGCAGAGTACAACAAGTAGTTCATAGAGTTTCTGAGAGCTGAGCTTTTCCATATGGTAACGTTAACGCAAAATCTAAATGCACCTTTGCAGAAGGTGGTCTTCCAGTGGATCCCAAAATTCCTTACACTGAAGGAAAAGAGAAGTTTTTTCCAATGTTAAAACACTCCATCAATGTTTTCTGTTTACAGAGCACAGTTGAGTTTGAGCTAATGTGATAAACACTGTCCCAAATATGCTATTTCATAACTACTACTTAAAGAACCACAATTTTAAGACTGCTTTTTTTTTTTTTTTTTTTTGTGCTCCCTTATAGATGTTAAAGATATATCCATATGCAATGAATAACACATGTGCAGGGAAAAAGACAATACAATGACATGACAACATCGGATGTTGCAGACTGAACAGTGCAGGATGTATTAAAAGAAATAATTAATAATAATAAATAATAATA
>PPHD01023701.1:0-12381 GCA_002909625.1 Bambusicola thoracicus
AGTATTTTTAAACAGATCTGAGCTAAAATCCAGCTAATTTTAAAAGTCATTGATACTTATGCTTAAGACACACATTGCTTTGCAAATTTCAGAATAGTTTGTGCATTTTTTCTTAATAGAGTAAGTCTCTTGCATAGCTCTAGGCCACAGCATTTTTTTAATATTTCATTTTTGTGTTTTGAATTTTCCTTTTCCAAAACCAGAAGGTCCAAATTCGACAGACTCGAGAGACCAACACGATCTGCCTCATTTTGAATATTCTTGTCTCAGGAGAGTTTAGTTATTTCTTTTAGAGACGTCTGAGCCACTGCCTACCTCTTTAAGGTCTGACATCATTTTGTTCATTGACAACAAAGCACAGAGACTGTAACAGCAGCTCTACCACAATCTCTATAGACTATTTAATGATGTAGTGGGATATTTGCTGCATGGTCTCACACATTAGGTTTTGATACCACACTACTGGTAAAAATTACAACCCCACACCATCCCACTTCCAAACTGGTCTTCCAGTTTCCCAGCCCAACTCAGTACCAACTTAAGAAAATAACTACAAAAATAGCAAGAGAACACTATTCTGCTGAATTTACTTTTCATTCCTCAAACCGTTTGCTACACAACTTAGGAACAGCCTGATAAAACCTCTAGACTAATCTCTAACTCTTGCCCAACAGCTAACAGTGAGATTAACATTTCCAGAGAGTTCTGTAAAATGACTTTGTCACCAGAAAATTAGTATGTTCTGAAATCTAACATTTCCTTCCAATGTACAAGCACTTAAGGAGCAGAGGGAACAAAACCCCTTCGAGGCAGGTGCAATAATTAAGATGAGACTGAAGTAAGTATAGGTAATGAAACAATCTATGTTAAAAAAACACTTCAATATTCTTTAAGAGTGGTTATTTTCATTTTTCTTTCCTGAAACTATTTTACACAGAATTCATATTGGCCTTTTTTCTGCTTTTAGTAGAAAACCTCAAAAGGTAATTCCACTTGGTAGCTGCCATGATTATTTCTGAGGTTTTTTAAGTGCTAATAGAAAAGTCAGCTATCATATGAATATTATAATTGAATTAAACATTAACAAATTTCACAAATAAGCCTCAATCCATTTAGTGTTATGATTAACTTCATTAAATAATTCTTCTTATTGCAGATAAATGAAATCATTATTCCTCAACAAAATTTGCTAACTGAAGAACCATCAACTCCTGCTTGAGCAGCAATGGATTTGGCCTGCACAGTGCACGGGAACAGCCACATATGCAGTACATTCACTTGATACTATGTGAACACGCTCTGGATTAAGCCTTTAATTTTAAGGTTTCTGCCACACAATGTTTAGCTTTGAGATGGGTTTGCATCATCCACAGGCCAAATATGTCCCATATGCTGAAAAGAAACACCACATTTTAGGTTCCCTAGACATGGCTGGCCTGAAGAGGTCATGCAGTTGGACTAGATAATCTTCAAAGCTCCCTTATAGCTGTACTACTTTGTTCTGTTTCTTTCCTCAGAAAAAACAAGTTGTTTCACCCCACCCTCATCAGTACTTCTAGTGTTCTGGAGCAGGCAAGGAAGAAACTCACTATGACATGGCTATTGCTCGACTCTGGTACTGCTCTGGACACTGGGGTTTGTCACTATGCTTTTCTCTTCTAGGTCTAGTGACACTGCTAACGGCAGACCATGCGGGCTGACCAATGCAAATCATAGTTTCCAATGTTGTCTTGCAGCCTCAGCAGAATACAATGCATTGATTCCCGCTGAAGAAACTTTCCCAAGGATTTTTGCAGGTGAAGAATATGGTAATGTAAGGCTAACACAAAGTACCCCATAGGCACAGATTTCAATAACTATTACACTAACAAAATACCAACTGTCTCATGCAAACTTCATAGCAACATGATGAGCTTAGATCAGCACTAATTATAGAAGGATTTGATTCAGTTGCTTGTCAGTGAGCTATAACCTTGAATCTCAAAAAGCACCACAGGAAGATCCAAGCTGCAGGTCTATTTGCTCATGTTTACATGAAACTTTCTAACACTCCGGAGGCAGGTACCAAAGGGAGATGTTCCTGTGCCCTCTCGCACATTGTGATTCTGTTCATGTTCTAACTTACTGGCAACTGGCTCCTTGAAACACCAGGTATGATTCTTGATTTTGACTAAGCTAAAGCATTACTCACATAAAAGCTCTTAGAGGCAATTAAATAAAAAGTCTGCAGTGGTAAATACTGCATTACTTACCAACTGACTTAAACTCCTCAGTTAAACTCTACACATGGAAGTCAGCATGACAGCTCCTACTATTTTGCTACCATGTAGTATTGATTCTTTGAACTCTGAGTGCTAATGCAGATTACAACTACCCAGGCAGACATCAGTAACTCACCTGGTCCCAGTGTTTAACACTTCTGTTGCTCTGTTTGGCTAAAAAAATCTTTTAGTTTGCTAATGAGGTAGGACTTAGCAGTGCCAGTGTGAAACGCAAGCTTTCCCACTAACAGCACTTATCAAGAGCTTCACTAAGATTTCATTTCAAGAAGTCTGCTTATTAAAACCTGGGATTTTAGTATGATAATAAAATTCTTCATTCCTGCTGAAGTTTGTGTCTTCTACAAGAAACACAAATAATTTGACGTTTTAGTTTTTCCTTAGTCAACCTCGCACTCCAGTCTCAGCACATTTAGACTCACGAACAATTGGAAAACCCATTGTGATTATGCATATATAAAATTTTGATCCTCTTCTCTATTTGCAATAAATACTCTAATCCAGTAATCAAATGTATTGCTGCCCAAGACAGGCTCCACAAGTAATGGCATATTTTTTACCAAAGTGGGACCATAACGTTGTAGTAAAATACATCCTTTCTCCACCTCTTCAGTCATCAATCTCCTGTACCAAATCAGGATTTAGCAAAGTGAACTAGCACAACCCCTGTTACACAGCCACACGGTGAAATATTTACTTCTGGCTTCTCCCACAGTACTCCCCTCTGCCCTTTCATGAATACCCACAATATTCTACCAGTATTAAGGGCAGGATTCTCCTCTGAGGGCTGCCCATACAGCTTGTTGTTGGCTCCTCAGGGATATGTCTACTAATGTTTTACGTGCTGCTGCCACCAACCCTACTGAGCTCATGATGGCAGAGGTAGAACACTGAAAAAGCTTTGTGTCACTTGGACATACAGAACTGCCCTGCGCATGGCTAGATGAGACCAGGTGAAATCTAGGTATCTGCAGCAATGTTTCCACCAGGTATTCTGATCCTGGAGCAAGGGTGACAAAGGCATGACACTTCTGCACAGTACACTTCAGGCACGGTAATTGAAATTAGGTAGCTTTACTGCTTATTTCAATGAAGGTGAGACTGGAAATCCTTCACTTTCAAAGGATGAGGGAATCTGCATCAGCAGCTAGGAGTTTAAAAAAAAATGTAAGATGTCATCTTGGTTCATATTGACAAATGCTAATGCTGTAAAATGATTTCCCCATTAGTAAATGTGGTGTTTTATTGGAAGTTGAATTATTATTTTTAGACTTTGCAGCATTCCTATTCACCACATTTTTGTCAGATTCCTGTTATGATGCAAAGCGTTGTGGGAACCTCATAAGCAAAATGGAACAAACTTGAGTTTGCATGTACATAGATTTGAACATTTTATCAATCTTAAAACTGCATTTCATTCACTTAATTTTTTTATTCTTCTAGGATTATTGCTTTGTCATTCATACTACTTGATTCTGTGGGACATTTTCCTCCATAGGAGTCACAAATTTTATTATCACAGCCCTACACTACAAACTCTTCATCTCACATATTAGTTTCTTGTATGAAGAGACAGCCTTCACATGTATACTGTCCATTTAACTTCCACATATTATCGTTATGTGCAGTGTTTCAACTATAATATTTCATCAGAACTGTAATTTCTTCAGTGACAGAAAAACTCGACCTGAGTTTCTACATGCTCTGTATTGATATAAAGCTTGACTTACACAGCAAGGTTGCAGTCCTAGTTTCATACCTTCATTTCATTCAATGCATCATCACTTCACCACTAATGCAAACCCAGAAGTGCAACACATTTTTTCATTCCGTCCCTTGGAAATGTTCAATTAGTTTGATTTCAGGAGAGAGCCTCCCAGCAATAAAGTCTGAATTTGAAGTCTGAATTAGAGCTTCATGATACTTTTCTGTTATGCACCGACTCTGTCTGTCTTCTCCATTCCGTTACAGTCCTGCTCCCTTTGTTTCACAAATCACCAGAATAACGTCACTGAGCAAACTCTATGGAGCTAAAAAAGGCTCTCAATTCATTGCATGGTGCTTTCAGTGACCCCTGCCAAAGGCCAACCACAGATATCACATCAGCTGGAGAGACCAAAAGCCTCTGTAGTAGATTTCATTGAGTGCTTAGCTTAGCTTTGACGAATGGTACTTTGTTTTGACACTGACTACTCTTTGTTTTGTAACAACATGTAGAAAACACCATGCAATTATAACCAAGAACAGATAAGATGCTGTGGAGGTAGCTGTTCCAAATTTTCTACATGAATATCTATGTTATGAACATTAAAGCCTTTCTAATACATCTCTTCTTAAAACTCTCTGATCCATTTCACCTCTGAGTGACAACCTACAGTATATCTAGACAAAGATGTGGATGATAGTCAAAATCACATTACACTATACATCCTTTATCTTTTCATCTAAATGCAAAGTAACGTTCATTTAATGCTGAGACAATTGACAAAATGTGTAATATACACACCTTCAGTTTATGTTCCCTGTTGGACATATTCATACAGTTTATAATAGTGTCAAGATTCCTTTCTAGAAGAAAGATCAAGCCAAAGATCATCAAAGCAAATCATTAAATGAAATCTGTAACAGCAGCATTTTACATTACCTATACATATTACCAGTATATCCTATATATCTATTTATTTTCCCTCTTATGGTCACAGTGAAACACAATCCACATTAGTAGTTTAGAAATGCCAAATATCAAAATGCTTCCACTACTACAGTTAAGTTAAGCATGAAATTTCCCCTCAATAAGAATTCCACCATTTGAAATTTCATAAAGCATCAAATTAGTGACTCACATCTAAAGCAAGCACAGAGCAAGCAATTGTGTGTACATATTACACAGAGAAGATTTTAAGCATTAAGTAAACTGTCATTAAATGATTTGGAAAGTACACAAACCTTAGTGTTTCCTTATTCACAATACACATGCCATCTAATCTGCTGCAAATATTGGCATAAGATACAGCGACAATCATAAGTATAATGGCATATAATACCTGTCCTTTAACATTCTCAAAGCCATGTGATGTGCCTCTTTTAAGAATACAGCTTTTGATTTTAAAAGGTCCAGCTTATACAATATAATTGAATTTTCAGTCTTTTTCAGTAATCTTGAAATGTTATATGCACAAACTGGTTTTAGGTCTACAAATACATGTCCATATTTTGACATGTCTATGGCTGCACAATAATTTCCAAGTGCAAATTCAGTGGAGCAATGAGGTGAATACCAAACACATTACTAGATCATGGTATTAGACTGTCAGCTTCTTTTTGGTTATAGAATCATTTACAGGGCTGACTACCCTGCACAGTCCTCACTAGGGTTTCTCAGTATTGCAGTGATATTTAACAACAATTCAGAACTAGGACAGAAAGACTCCTGTACATGCGGCAGCACAGACTACAAAATATGGGACAAGATCATGGAAGATGCTGGAAAATAAATTACGGCCCTATTTCTATGCTGCACTGTGCCACAGAATTCCTCTCAGTTTTGGCCACAGTAAACAGGGCCAGCTGCCATTGGCACAGAGAGGTGTAACAGCAAAAAGTCATGGTGGTACATGCATGTGAACTTGTACGTATGTAAACTGCTGAACCTTTGTGAGCACGGAAAACAACACGGGCTGATGAAGATATGAACACTTTCCCTTCCTTTTGCAGCATCACCTCTTGTAAGTGCAGTGTTATCTGAGGGATGAGTCAGTCTTGGCACTAATAGGAACAGATACATACAACAGTCAAACGGTCTTTTACTTTTATTATTTTTTAAATAAATTGAGCAGATCTTAAAGTTATGATCAGTGGGAACTACCAAAAAAAGACCACAGAAAAGACTTTTTCTTATATTAATCCCTCATACTGAAAAAAAAGAGCAGGAAAAAAAATGAGAAACTTTCTTCTAGGCATTGACACCATCCTATATTGCTCATCTTCACTTCAAATTGGTTTACAGAGTCACACATGTGCTTCTGCAGAAAAGTAAAGCACAGTGATCAGTACATTAAGAAAATTCCTATACTGCTCCATGAATATGTTGGACATTATCATTCAAGAATAGCACATTCTTGATAGCATGGTATTGTTTTCACTACATTTTAATTGGAAGCAGAACCTTAGCAAACAGATAATGTGTCAGTTCTTGTAATGCTATATACCATTCAGGTAAACATCTCATGGTATGATATTTCATATAAAATATGCAAAGGCTTTTGCCTCCGACACATAGGTGGATTTTCTTACCTTTGGTTCCATTGAAATGAAGCTGTGGGTACCTCTGCTTGAGAGAACTGACCTTTTAATTGTTTTACTATGGTAAAAGTGGTAGTAATCCTTCAGTGTTCCAATCTGTAAGGGGAAAGATGAAAAAAAGAGAAGGAGATTTAATTTATGAAAAGCGGTTTTCTGTTTTTCATTTTTAAAGGTCTATAAATTATGCAATTTCCTGCCGTGCTGAAATGTTACTTGAACCCAGTGATCATCTTTCAAAAGAAGGACATATGATATGAAATGGATGGAGTGTCCTTGAGGCATTAACTGCATAACCAAAGATTATAATTGAGCTGCTTAGTCTGTCTGTATCTACCTTCTTAATGTTTAATTTATATGCAGTACTTTAAGTAATTCTGTATCAATCTATATCCAAACTGTCTTCAAATGGCAAATATAAAAATCATCAAATGACTATACAGTCATTAAAAAGCATTCCATCCAGTTTGCTTCAATAGCTGTACTGTAAAATGCACTAAATTTGGTTATTTGTATAATTAACTTACAAATAGCATGTTCACAGCATCAGACTATACAACAAGCACGGGTTCCTCTTTTGGCCAAAGGTGGTCAAAGAAGAAGTAGAATAAAGAAAGGTGAAATTTTAACCTCATAAGATGGAGACTTGAAGTCTATCTTTTGAGTTTGAAGTACAAAATCAAACTAGGCGAAGTTGCAAATTTCACAAGAGCGCAATATTTCTTATTCATCCTATCATCACACAGTAACAACACAAATATTAAACAGAGATAGACTGTACAATTTGAAAAGAAATTTCCCCACCAGTCTCACCAACATAAAAACAATTCATTACATGAAACTTTAGTTTCAGAGATCTATAAAAAACATTCAGCACATAGATCACCCTGAAAGTAATGACTCCTATTTATGTCCATGGAAATTACAACAGATACAAAGAGAAAAATAGCACAAGAACAAATTCTCACATAGAACATGCTAGTTTTCAAGATAGTCACCACCATTAGCTATGTACTTTCACTAGCCACAAACAAGAGAATGCACGATGCACTCATAAATATCTGCACTGGTAGAGGTAACCCACTGTTTCACAGCTATTGCGACAGCATCATTGCTATGAAAACGTTGCCCATGCAGACCAACTTTCACTGTGCTCACATCCACCACTTGGTCTCCAGAAATGTTCAGCAAGCATTGATGAATGTCACTGGGAGCCATTTTTCCTGCATGGAGGAATTCAGTGACACATCTAAGCTTCATACACGCTTCCACGTCAGACATCATTTTGTTATACTGCCTTTCTACTGCCATCTGTCACATGGCAACAAAATGTAACAGAATATTGATGGAAAGGTTCAGTTTCTACTGCCATACCACCAACATCCACCTCTGATAATGTAGGGCAAGATAATAAAAAAGGAGGCATTACTTTAAGAGCAACCCTCATATTTAGGGAGAACATCTCATGAAGTTGAAATTTCACCTTCTATTGAACTGTAAATCTTGTAGGATGAGTAATAATTTAGTCAAAGCATCTCTAATGGTGAACAAAAAAGGGACAACAAAGCTTACTGTTATTTTAAGTCAAAAGATGAAGCAACTTCGGCAAACTGTCATGGTTTTAGAAATAAACCATCAAAAAGGATGGAGCAACAAAGATTCTATATTTAAAATTTTTATCTATAAGATTACACATGTAGGAAATTTGGGTGTTTAACACTAAATGTTCAAGGAGAATTGGATACAAGCCACTGAAGAGCTCCAAAAATATGCTTTTAGACTGCTAGAAAACAAAAATCTTGAGAAAATCAAAGTAAAACTAAGAAATACTGACAGATCTTTTTTTGTTCTCACAAAGCACTTTATCTTAAAGATGTAAGTGGAAAAGTGGAACTGGGAATGAAAGGAGAAACCTTTTACCAAAAAAAAAAAATAAAAAATCTATCTACCATTCAAAGAGTCCATCTAATGGGAAAAAATAGCATCAGGGTCATACTCATCGCTGTTCAGTCGATAGAACAGTATCTCCCTTTCAAGAAGAGCCTTTTATGTGTTGTTTAAGTCCAAAATCAAAACATGCAGTTAAAACAATTTGGTTTATCACAAATTAAATATGAATTGGTTTGACTAAGCCTAAATTAAATATACTAGCACCGAAATACTAATCTCCATGCTGCCTTCTGTCTGAAAAGGCAATTCAAGCTTAAGTGGTGTGAATCTGTCCCATGGAAAAGCCCAGTCTCATGTCTACACAGGCACAGCTTCATAAAAACATAAATAAAAAATAAAGCTTCTTAAAATATACATGGAGAAGCTTTCTCATGGACATCTCAAAGAGCTGAAGCTCACCACACATGGTCCACTGTGGACTAAAGACTGTTGCAAGGGCCACAGCGGATAGAAATTCTCTGTCCACAGACCAGCATACTCCACTGGTGACACAAGGAGCCACACAGCCCAAGTTGCAGAAGGTAAAGACAGTGACTGGGAGAATGAAGAACCACTCACTATAGAAGACAATCAGTTTCCAGACCATCTAAAGAAGATAAATGTGCACAAGTCCATGTGAACTGATATGATATATTCAAGGGTCCTGAGGGAACTCACGAATGAAGTTGCTCAGCCACTATCCATCATTTTTGAGAAGCTGTGGCAGTCCAGTGAAGCCCTCAGTGACTGGAAAAGGGGAAACATAATCCCAGTTTTTACAGAGGCAAAAAAGAAACCCCCAGGGAACTACAGTCCAATTAGTCTCACCTCTACATCCAGCAAGATAGTGGATCCTCCTCAAAACAATGATAAAGCGTGAGGAAAACAGAGAGCTGATTGATGACGATTGGTCTATCGGAAAGAGTCTCTGCCCACAGCAGGAAGGCTGGAACTAGACGATACTTAAGGTTCCTTCAATCAAAATCATTCTATGATTGTGTGATTCTGTGATTCTATTACACAGCCTCAGTTACAACATAAAGCAGTTTCAACGCTGATTTTAGTCCTAAAGGAAATTACAGACATTATTCTATGCAGTTGTGTTGCTGCATCACTTGTAACTGTATTAACAAGAGTTTATTCTCAGTTTAAGAGCCTGTAGGACACTGAATAACTGTTAGCATCAGGCCACTGTTGCACATACCTGAATTATTATTATTTGTATCAACTGCTGAAATCTGGTGCCAGAGTTAGTACCAATATGGGTGACAGTACTCTCTCACAAGTCAAAAGGGGTCTAATGAGTCCTAGATGTCACTGGGACTCACAAGCAGCCTGATGTAAGGCTGAAACACTAGCTACTGGGAAGTGATGCTACTCTAGCTCCGTAAGTCCTTCACAAACAGTGAGGTGCATATTCATTGTACCAGAATAATCTTGTAAAGGGTACATACCTTTCAAGAACTTTGCTGTCACCACCATGGATCGCTACTATGTGCACACAGTAATATTTGTGCCTGTGCACATGAACACACATTACTGAAGAGAGATATCTCAAGCAGAACTGCATAAACAGAAACTTCTTGTATTTTATGGAAAATAAGTAAGCTCTCATCTGCTTTCATGCTACACAGATCTCAACATCACCCATTCTATATGTTTTGTTTTACACTAGCTTGCAGAGTTGGGTTTTGTTTTGTTTTGTTTTAAGGATAAACTGTAGCTTGAGGACATCCACCACAGCAGAAAGATGGTGTGGCCTAATTGCATTCCTACAATTTAGACATACTAGCCATTCAGAAGAGGCTGAAGGAATACCTCCCAATAAAAGGAGAAAAGTCTGCAGCTTTCTAATCCTCAGTGGCTGCACTCCCTCAGATGCCTTGTACTCAAGAGACAGAATTAAACCCACAGAATTAAGCTTCAAAATTATAATGCAGTGTCTTCCAAGCATGACCAGTTCTCAGAAAATAACAATTAATAATAGTAACAGTAATAATAATAAGAAAAGCAATATAATAGTGAGAGCTACATCTTTAGTTTACAACTGTCAATGAAATAAAGAGATCCCTAACCTTTTAAATGGAATTTAATTCACACTCACTAACTGCCAGTGCCTCCCACAGTAAAGTAACACCGGTGTTATTAAAAATTTTATTGCCCTCTTTCCCCTTAATGGGAATTTACTTAGACCTTCCAAATCCTTGGACTACTTGGAGAATAGTTTAACTATGGAAATATAGCACAATAAAACTTCTCATTATGGATGTTCTTGTTAAATTGTTTTTCATAATTTAACTACCAGGTCTTACAGGCACTCTCAGAGGAAAAACAATGTAAAAACAGAAAGACCAGACTGCACAGCTAACCACCTTAGAGACTGATGGCAATTTAGCTGTTATATTCTTGGGAAATCTTTGTAATCTCCTTTTTGAGCTGGGAGACATGATCTCTTTAAAATGAGACTGAGGAACAATCCTGAGGAATTGCCAGGTGAAAAGCAAGGAGAATAGGTGATGGGGCAGGGGAGACCTACTCTCTTTATAAGTAATTTTTAACACTGAAAATTTTAAATTGATATCTACATAAATTTTAATAGTACTATGCTACATTTATTCAAGGATAAAATAACTCATGGAAGTAACTATCCTACAATATCACACTGGAATCCCAGCAAGCCAAAGCATCCACACACACACTTTAGTTTAACATTTTGTAGGCCTTATTTTCTTTTCCTAAGCTGAGAAAATGGATATATTGGAACAAGGACCAAGCTTTCTAGGTTTGTCCTTGAACTGTATTTCTCCCATCTGCAATTTCTTATTCTAAGGCAGTAGTAAGAAAATTTAGGACTTAATTGCTAAGTGAATTCATCTACATTCACATGTGAGTGTCCTCATAAACTCTGTGTGGAAATAGAAATGCTAAAGTTGTCAGTTAAATATACCTTAAGTATCTATTTATGATCACCAAACTGACAGATATGATTAAGCTCTGAAACTACAACTGAATATTCCATGCAGCGGACTATGAGCAGACAAGTTCTACAACTAATGGAAAGCAGCACAAGAGATACTTTCCCAACAATTTCTTATTCAGTGAAATAAAGAACTGTGTTTCTTTAGTGTTTTAAGTGTCACAATATAAAGTGCAGAGGAAATGATGTTTCAGAGAAAAAATGAACACATTTCAGTCTGAGAAAGTTGAAACAATGTGTTGTTGATACTGTCTCTGATTTCTTTCTTGCCTCACATGCCAGTGAAGCCAACAGAGTACCAAAAAGCATTTTAACAGAACAAAATATTGACACGGATTTCAATACTGTTTACGCTCCTTTGGTGCATTTACGCATGGAAGGGGTATGGCCACAGCTCTAACTTCTGTTTTCTCTTGGCTAGTTTTTATCCACAGGCTAAAACAGGTTCACTGCTACTGCAGGAAACTGCTGCTTCTTTTCCTTTTTTTGTGTCTACACAGTTAAGAAGTATTATATATTTCATAACCAGGGCTCTAATCACAATGCTCAGAGAGCCCTGCAAATGCTGTTAGTCATTCACAGACCTACCCAAAGTAATCTGAAAACTAACACTCATACCTGGAAAGGGCATGTTCACCCAAGGCCTGGAACCTGAACTTGTGCTCCAAGCAGCAAAACTGTACACTGTTTTTCACTGTAGTTGTTTTCTCCTGTAAAATACTGTGCTACAGCAACCACACTTTCCTAACCTCCCTCTCTCTTGCCCGGAGTCCCACTCCTGAGGCAGCATTGACAAATCTCCACCAAGCTGAGGCTGAAAGAAAAATTACCACAAGAGTGCAGACTGAGATAGGTGGGGGGTGGGGGGGCTTTATTTCTTTTTTAATCTCAGAAATA